>SJYC01116560.1:0-64127 GCA_006408675.1 Madoqua kirkii | reverse complement strand
ATTCCTCTGCCTTTTCTAAAACCAGCTTGAACATCATAGCAACAGCATTAATAATAAATAACCCAATTCTAATTTGCATCTCAGTTTTTCTCAACTCTTTTTTAAAATTGCAGTGTAGTTGATTTACAGTGTTATATTAGTTTCTGATGTACAGCAAAGTGAGTCAGATATATATTTTTTATTTTTCAGATTCTTTTCCATTATAGGTTATCAAAGGTATAGAATCTAGTTCCCTTACTATACAGTAGGACGTTGTTATTTACATAAGAGGTTAACTGTTTGATGTGATTGCTGGACCATAAATAAGAAATGCATCCAGTGAGTTCCAAAATTAGTCGGTACTTAGGGTAACTAAGTACAAATGTTCCAGATATTCAAGCTGGTTTTAGAAAAAGCAGAGGAACCAGAGATCAAATTGCCAAAATCCATTGGATCATCTAAAAACCAAGAGAGTTCCAGAAAAACATCTATTTCTGCTTTACTATGTCAAGGCCTTTGACTGTGTGCATCACACCAAACCATGGAAAATTCTTCAACAGATGGAACTACCAAACCATGTGACCTGCCTCTTGAGAAATCTGTATGCAGGTCAGGAAGCAGCAGTTAGAACTGGCCATGGAACAACAGACTGGTTCCAAATTGGGGAAGGAGTCCATCAAGGTTGTATATTGTCACCTGCTCATTTAACTTAGATGCAGAGTCCATCATAAGAAACGCTGGGTTGGATAAAACACAAGCTGTAATCAAGATTGCTGGGAGAAATATCAATAACCTCAGATATGCAGATGACGCCACCCTTACGGCAGAAAGTGAAGAAGAACTAAAAAGCCTCTTGATGAAAGTGAAAGAGGAGAGTGAAAAAGTTGGCTTAAAATTCAACATTCAGAAAACTAAGATTATGGCATCTGGTCCTATCACTTCATGGGAAATAGATGGGGAAACAGTGGAAACAGTGACAGACTTTATTTTGGGGGGCTCCAAAATCACTGTAGATGGTGAATGCAGCCATGAAATTAAAAGACACTGCTTGCTCCCTAGAAGAAAAGTTATGACCAAGGTAGACAGCATATTAAAAAGTAGAGATGTTACTTTGCCAACAAAGGTCCATCTAGTCAAGACTATGGTTTTTCCAGTAGTCATGTGTGGCTGTTGAGATTTGGACTATAAAGAAAGCTGAGAACCGAAGAACTGATGCTTTTGAACTGTGGTGTTGGAGAAGACTCTTGAGAATCCCTTGGACTGCAAGGAGGTCCAACCAGTCCATTCTAAAGGAGATCAGTCCTGGATGTTCATTGGAAGGACTGATGTTGAAGTTGAAACTCCAATACTTTGGCTACCTGATGTGAAGAGCTGACTTATTTGAAAAGACCCTGATGCTGGGAAAGATTGAGGGCAGGAGGAGAAGGGGACCACAAAGGATGAGACAGTTGGATGGCATCAGTGACTCAATGGACATGATTGTGAATAAAGTCCAGGAGTTGGTGATGGACAGGGAGGCCTGCCATGCTACCATCCATGAGGTCGCAAAGAGTTGGACATGACTGAACTGAACTGAACTGAACTTAGAATAAACAGAAATATTCAGGAGGAGAGAAATCTCTCACTTACCCAGATCAAGTCACACACCTTGTCATGTATCTAGGGCTACTTGTGATCACCAAGGAAATGACTATCCCAGTCTTAAAACAGCTTCTAATTACTATTATTAGGAATCAAACAAAACACTCCTAATTTTATAAAAAGTATGAGGATAATTTTAGTGAAAGTCTTAGTAGAGCTGAAATACCCTATCAAGCAAGACAAGACTTTTCTAAAGTAATTCCTAAAATAATATCCCACCTCTTTCCTAATTCTCTCTCTGACAAATAAGAGGAGGGGGTAAAAATATATTCGTGACCTTGGTCTGGAGAAGGAAATGGCAACCCACTCCAGTGTTCTTGCCTGGAGAATCCCAGGGACGGGGGAGCCTGGCGGGCTGGCGTCTATGGGGTCGCACAGAGTCGGACACGACTGAAGCGACGCAGCAGCAGCAGCTCTGGATGAAACACATAGCATTCACGGCTTTCCTTCACTTCTCATTTTTTTTTAAAGAAGTGTCATATGTAAAAGCAATATTTCAATTATTTTTGTAATCCAAGCTCTTATTTTTCACTTGTTTTCATATTTTATTTTAATATTTGTTTGAATCGTAGTTCCCTTATATTGGATGACTTAGAGAAGCAAGACTGTACATTTAATTCCATTTTTATGGCATTCTCACATAAAAACTTCATGGCAGTGAAAAGGAGGCTGCTGCAAAGATGCTGTTAATTAAGATGATGATGATAGTGATTGTTGTTTAGCTGCTAAGTCGCGTCCGTCTCTCATGCAACCCCATGGACTGTAGCCCACCAGGCTCCTCTGTCCATGGGATTCTCCAGGCAGGAACACTGGAGTGGGTTGTCATTTCCTCCTAGAGGGGATTTTCCCGACCCAGGGTTGAAGCCGTACCTCCTGCGTTGGTAGGCAGATTCTTTACCACTGAGCCGCCCAGGAAGCCTTGATGATGGTGATGGCGAGGATGAAGATGCTGAAGTTTACCGTGATTAATGAAAAATCCTTCCTCTCCAATGACTTCCACAAGCCATTTTCCTATGGCTTTCAAGTGTCTTTCCTCTTCAGAGACACCACGTTTCCCTGAAAGACTTCTACCGGCTCTTCAGCACGATTTAGCGGGATGAAAGAAAATGAGAAATTTTCTGTAACTCAGAAAAACTCTTGCTTTATCACAAGGAAGTTCAGCAATCTAATGTCAGGTGGTGGGGGGCAGAAATTGCAGAAGAAAAGGAAATCATAATAAGCCTCAGATGACCCCCTCTGAGTAGGAGGACTACAACATAGAGCAGAGAAAGTTAGGTTGTGCCAATAAATGTTTGAAACTTGAATGCATCTAAGGAGATGCTGGAGGCAAAGATGCCGTCTGATAGCAGAGCTTGGTCTGAGAAGGCAGGGCTGGGCTCCCTCTTCCATTAGGCAGTCGGAGCTGATGAGCCCTGACAGGCAGCTCTGAATAATTGCTCTAATCGCCCCAGTGAGCCCTCTGCTTATCCTAGGAAGGAAGTCATGCCTCAGCCGGCTTCAGAAGCCAGGCACCCCTAACCTGACATCTCTAACAAAGATGCATTTATTTCCAGGGAAGCATTGTTTGATGTTGCTCGTCGGAAGCGGAGATGAGGCGAGTTCAACAGAAAGTTGGCCGTAGACCAGGACCTCGTTAAACCGCTCTGGAGTTTGTATTTGCAGGCTGCCTTGATGTGATGACCAGTTAGTAGAGACTGATAATCCCAAGAAAGGCAGAAATATGTCACCCGGAATTGGGTTGTAGATTCCACTCTCCCAGAGAGTAGGAGATAATTAGGGCGGTGAGTCATCAAAACTTTTCATGTCAAGTGTAGAACACACTCTCTCTAAATAAGAAACTGTCAGATCCGCTTAAAGCTGTGAGCGACAGGGGCCTCTCTCCAGCCTGTACCTTCTCACCGGAGATGCCAGCTTATTTTAGAGGGCAAAGGGCTGAGACGCTTCACTTGAGCCTCTGTCTCCTGTGCATTTGTTTGTTTTGCTACAGAATTAAACATAAATGATGAAACTTCTCAGCCCTTGAGGCAATTACGTGCTTGTGGCTTTCCCTGATACTTGAGCATTTTTGCCTCACTACTCAGGTAATTTCTACAGAAGACAAAGTAATTGATTCTGATACTGAGCAATGAATTATCCCACCTGTCCATCTAAAGGGAAGGAATTTTCATGGGAAGAAAGTATTGCATAAAATTCCCCGTAATGTGTTAGAAACTATGGGAGCTCATAGGTGTCAATCCAAGTAACCTTTTAGAGTAACAACATCAACCATTTACTCACCAATGTGCACACTTCTCTATTACTGATTGTAGCATATCTTATTTGAGATCCTTATTTTTGTGTCTGGGCCCCCCACATGAATTTGAGCTTCAAGAGGGCTGGAATCACCCTTTTCACCATATAACCCTAGGGCTTATCCTGCTGCTGCTAATGCTGCTAAGTCACTTCAGTCGTGTCCGACTCTGTGCGACCCCATAGACGGCAGTCCACCAGGCTCCCTCGTCCCTGGGATTCTGCAGGCAAGAGCACTGGAGTGGGTTGCCATTTCCTTCTCCAATGCATGAAAGTGAAAAGTGAAAATGAAGTCGCTCCGTCATGTCCGACTCTTAGCGACCCCATGGACCGAAGCCTACCAAGCTCCTCTGTCCATGGGATTTTCCAGGCAAGAGTACTGGAGTGGGGTGCCATTGCCTTCTCCGAGGGCTTATCCTAGTCCCTGGCAATCAACAGATGCTCAATGAATGTTGCACAATCAATCTCTTTTCTTGGCCGTACCATGAGGCATGTGGGATTATAGCTTCCCAACGAGAGATCAAGCCCCCATCCCTGCAGTGAAAGCAGAGTCTCACCCACTGGACTGCAGGGAAGTCAGCACAACCCATTTTCTTAAACCCTGAGTTAATCCTTTCCGTTAGCACAGTCCCAAATAATCATCTTAACCAAAGCTGTGCTAACTTTCATGTTGTGTTGATACCATTCCTTTACTTTTTGTTGTTCTCTTTGTCGCTTTCTTTTCCCATCCTTCATTCATTCTATTTCATTTACTACGCGGCTAATGTAGGGTTTTCTTGAAGAGTATGTCAGAAAAAAAAGTGAGAGAGAATGGATATTTATTGAGTGACTAGGGTGAGTGCTAATGAGAGAGACAAAATAGATGATTAAACAGTTAACCCCACCAGGGGATTGTAAGTAAAAAATATGAAAACCCATAAGCCAATCCAACAGGCAGTCCAATGAGTTGAGCCTAAACGTGCCCAATCTTTTTTGATCCTGAAGCTAAGCAGGGTCTGGCCTGGGCGGTGGGAGACCAAAGACTTGACTGCAAGATGTTATTCAGTCGCTAAATCCCGCTGTCTCTTTGCTGCTTCATGAACTGCCGCACGCCAAACTTCCCTGTCCTTCACTATCCTCCCCAGAGTTTGTTCAAATTCATATCCATTGAGTCCATGATGCTATCAAACCATATCATTCTCTGTCACCCTCTTGTCTTCAGTCTTTCTTCCTTTTAAAGGTAGCATTTGGCTGTATTCATCTATGGATGAGAACCCTAGGCAAATTCCATTAACATTTGAAATTATACTAATGTACCTTCTGTGCATACATTGAGGGGCTAAAGCTGATTGAATAAGGCAGCAGTTTGGAAAGTCTGGATCCTCATTTCTAATTCCCATGCCACAACCATGCAGGGTTGTTTTTTTAAAAATCTATAGACCCAGTATTCATAAACTGCTTGAAACAGTTTGGCAAAGGTAAATAGATAAATAAGTGGAATATCTAAAATAGAAAGACAATGGAAAGCATGATCTCTGGGAGAAAACCTGCTTCTCTCTGATACGGGAAGGACGATTCCTTGGAGACCATGCTTCCATTTCATAAATTTAACTGTAGACTTCCCTCTTAAGAATTTAAGGAAACCATTCAGTCTCTCATATAAATTTAGGTAATTATAAGTAACATGTAGCAGTAAACGTCATTCCTCTAATTTACTATTTTACTTACTGAGACTAGTGACATTTGCAGCAAAGACAACTAAGCCTTTCTCCTTATGTAAGGAATCGTGATCCCAAATCCTCTTTGCTGGTTCTTCAGCAATAAATGTTTGGGCCTCTCTTGTGCCCACCTTCCCTGTCTTTCTGATCAATGTGCCAGTTGCGCAGACCTTGCTTTATAAACTCACGGTTACTGCTATCATAAGAACTAGACCATGCCACATGACATACATCTATGTCTTTAGCTGCTACTCCCTTCAATAACTATCCCATTAGCATTCTCCACATCAAGCAACATAGCACAAGCATGCATGCCAAGAAACAAAAAAGCATAAAATCAGGAGGAAGCATTTCATAATCACCGTGTGTGTGTGACTGTGTGTGTGTGTGTGTGTGTGTGTGTGTGTGTGCATGCGCTCAGTGGTAGCCAACTCTTTGTGACTCCAGGGACTGTATCCTGCCAGGCTCTTCTGTCCATGGGATTCTCCAGGCAAGAATACTTCAGTGGGTTGCCATTTCCTTGTCCAGGGGATCTTATCCACCCAGGGATTGATCCCACATCTCTTGAGTCTCCTGCACTGGCAGGCAGATTCTTTTACCATCTGAACCATCAGGGGAGCCCTTTGATAATAACTATCAAGAACTAACACACATAAGATAGTAAAGAGTAACATGAAGGGAATTTTAACAAACAGGCATCCAGAGCATACTGACACCAGTTAGATAACAGAATCTAAATGTTACGACTCCATAAATAGGACAAATATATTGATACATTGCCACTTAAAAAAAGGGGTTTTTTTGTGTTTGCATGAGTTTTGTAGACTTTTACTGAGTTTTCTGTTCGGTATCACAAAATGACGTGATGATGTCGTCCAAACTCCTTTCAACCAGTTTCAGAGCTTCCTCCCTGCATACGGCACAGAACTTGCACGAGCTCAAGTTGATAAGCATCTTAAACTGTCCAGGTGCTCGATTCAACTCAATCTATTTATTGGAAAGCAATGAATTAATTCATCTTGAAGGGAGGTTCTTCACATGTCGCCCACTGAGCTTAATGAAGGTGAAATAGAAAATTGGAGAAGGGAGACAGAGAGGGTCAAATATAATAAGAGATCTGAGAGGCAAGTTCCCCGGATCAGATCTCCATCTGGAGAAAGTCCTCTCTCCCTTTCTCTTTGGCTGCCTCCTCATCCTCAGTTTTCTTATCTAAAAGCCCAGGAAGTATCCATTTTCATCCATAAATCACTTAGATGAAAACCAAATTAATTATTGTTTTCAAGTTTTCCACTGTCATGCAAAGTTGAGCTATTTTTAAATCCCATGTTTGGTATAATATTATTCTATGACATCATAGACTTATAGTTATCAGACCAGGTTATGCTGGGTAACAAAATATCTCCCACATTTCAGTGTCTTAAAGTATCATATGTGCCTTCTGGTCATTTTTATTGTCCACACCATGTCACATGAACATGGGAGATTAGGATGCCACCCCCAGAAGGGCCATGCATAATTGTAAACAATAATAAGATCTACAGCAGTGATGAACCAGTTGACAACATTTTAAATGGAAGTGTTTTAAATTTTAAGTCACTAACTCACTGAGATAGTTTTATATCATAATTTATTTTTTAATGGAGTGTGGCTAGGAAAGAAGCCATAGGATATATACAATTCTCTGTTAAGTTAAAATAGAATTCTTTTGAGATAAAATTTTATAGTTTATTACATATTTATGAATGTTTATTAAAATTTGTAAATTTTATATACTATATATTTTATAGTATATTTTATTATATAAAATATATTTATAACAATGCTTTATATATATATTTTTTTTTTTAAGTCTGCATAATGATCTGGACGCCAACCTGTGGCATAATAAAAGGGATTTTGCTGGAACTTTGCCGATGGTCCGGTGGCTATGACTCTGTGCTCCGATGCAGGGGGCCTGGGTCAGGGAGCTAGATCCTGCAGGCTGCATAGGAGAGGCTGCAATGAAGATCGGAGATCTCCTATGCTGAGAGTAAGACCTGGTCCAGCCAAATGAATACACACTTTTTTTAAGAAAAGAGAGAGAGGGACTTCCCTGGTGGTCCAGTGCTTAAGAATCCCGCTGCCAATGCTGGCAACACGGGTTCAGCCTGTGTTCTGGGAAGACCCCACGTGCTGCAGGGCACCTAAGCCCACGTGCCCAGAGCCTGTGCTCCCCCGGAGCCTGTGCTCCCCCAGAGCCTGTGCTCCCCCACTGCCAGAGCCTGTGCTCCCTCAGAGCCTGTGCTCCCCCACCGCCAGAGCCGGTGCTCCCCTAAAGCCTGTGCTCCCCAGAGCCTGTGCTCCCCTAAAGCCTGTGCTCCCCAGAGCCTGTGCTCCCCTAAAGCCTGTGCTCCCCAGAGCCTGTGCTCCCCCACTGCCAGAGCCTGTGCTCCCCCACCGCCAGAGCCTGTGCTGGGGAGAAGCCCTCATGCCGCCATCAGAGAGCAGCAGCAGGGGAACGTATTTCCGTCAAACAGATCATCAAACATCTCAGACTGGTCGGCTCATTTCCAGCCCAGGGCGGGGGTGGAAGAGGCCGTATGGACTGAATCGTGCCCCCCACCAAATCATCTGCTGAAGTCCTGAACCCCAGCACCTCCGAATGTGTCTGCCTTTATAGATGGGTCTTTAAAGGTGATTAAACTAAAATGCGGTCCTTAGGGCGGGTCCTAATCCAATCTGACCAGCTGTCCTTTTGTGAAAAGGAAGTGCAGACAGAAGGGCAGAAGCCTGGCTCCACGCGAGCCCGGGGGTGGTCGTGTGAGGACGCAGGGTGAAGGCGGCGTGCACAGGGCCGTGCACAAGCACGGGAAGACAGGAGCTCAGAAGGAGCCAGCCCTGCCCCCAAGGCAACCTTCCGCGCCTCCATCTTGAGCTCCCAGCCTCCAGAACTGTGAGAAAATGAGCTGCTGCTGCTTAAGCCACCCAGTCCTGATATTTATTACGGCAGCCTGAGTGGACCAGTGTAGGGAACACAGTTAGTGACCCCAAGTCAGCAGGTCTGTCCTTCAAACACTTTTTTGTTTTAAGCAACTGTGTGCACTTTTACGATTCCAAATAAACTGTTCAGTATGTGTGTGTGTGTGTGTATGTGTGTGTGTGTGTGTGTGTGCGCGCATTTAATCGAAGTATAATTGATTAGCAATGTTTCGGTTTAATATAACTTTAACCTTTAAACTCAGGAAGGCTTATCTATGGCTTCTGAGAGCCTGTGCATGAGAGCAAACAATGGCATAAATACCTTCCACCTACAGAAATTTTCAAGAGTCTTACTAGGTCTTACTCCTAACCTTCCCCCCTGTACCTCACCTCCAAGATTTGCAAACTACTGTGACCAAGAGACTGATCTGAAATCTCAAGTTCAGCTGGGACTCTATAACAGCCCACCCAGATCAAGAGCAGGCACAGAAACGGACACGAGAATAAGAAGTCTAGAAAACACACCACCCAGTTAATCCCTGTTAGAGGTCCTTCTAAGTTAGTTGTAGGGCTTCCCTGGTGGCTCAGATGGTAAAGCGTCTGCCTGCAATGCAGGAGACCCAGGTTCGATCCCTGGTTTGGGAAGATCCCCCAGAGAAGGAAATGGCACCTCCCTCCAATACTCTTGCCTGGAGAATCCCATGGATGGAGGAGCCTGGTAGGGTACAGTTCATGTGGTCGCAAAGAGTGGGACACGACTGAGCGACTTCACTTTCGCTTTTCAAGTTAGTTGTACCTAAGAAAGCAGAAGCAAGAAGAAACTAAAGGATGATTAGCCTGACCCTCACCATTCACAAAACAGAGATAATAGATTCATTATCTCAGCCCCCTCTCCTTAACAGTATGGGTTTGATTGCCCGCTTGCCTACAGGTAATTCTCCATCAAAATTAAATCTGTCAGCTCGTTCTCAGTTTTATAAACTACACAGGCAGTGGGAGAGAGGAGGCTGGGCGGAGGCTGGCACTGGGTGGGGGGAGGGTATCTTTCCCAAGGCTGCCAGGATGCCACTCCAAAGCTCCTCTAAGCCAAGGACTGGGAACCATGCCTGCATTCACGGTCCCATAGTGACATCAGCTGGTCAGGTCCCAAACAACAGCCCAGCCAGGGAAGAACAGGCTTGAAAGCCTTTAATAGTCAGCTACAGACAAGAATCACCTGGTAAAGGTATTTTTCAACACCTGCACAATAACTCAGTTTTCAAAGTACCTTTTATAATGAGTCTTCCAACTAGGTAATATCAATAACTGATAGTAATAACAAGTTTAGAAGTAAGCTTTCAGAAATGAGAATTTAAAACCTTCCAGGGACAACACGTGTAATAATCAGCCCAAATACAATACATGAATTTTGTAGATCAAGAATGGATTTTAACGTATAAAGTGGAATCCAAGCACAGTTTGAGATGGATTCTCAGACAATATTAAGACAAAAAGTGACTCTTTTGGAGAGTTACAACTTTGCCAGCTAGCCCAGGCCCAGCATGAATGGTGCTTCCCAGATGGCGCTAGTGGTAAAGAACCCTCCTGCCAATGCAAGAGATGTGGGTTCATTTTCTGGGGTCAGGAAGATCCCCTGTAATAACTGGCAACTCACTCCAGTATTCTTGCCAGAGAATCCCATGGCCGTGGAACCTGGTGGGCTACAGTCCATGGGGCTGCAAAGAGCTGGATACAACTGAGCGACAGAGAATACACAAAAATACAAGAAAATGAACAATTCAAGGGAATGGTCATAAGAGAATCAAGTCTAGTCTGTCTTAGTTAGACCTCTTTTATTGGGTTACCAGAAAGAGGGCTTTGGGCAGGAATTTTAGCGTGGTGCTGAAGGCTCCTTACCCCTACTGTTAGCCTTTTTTTTTTTGTAAGCCATACAAGAGATTCTGTGGATGAAGCAGAACAAGAATGTAGGTACAGATGATTGAGAGGAGGGTTGGTAGGTTCTGAGCATCATGTCTCTAATTCACAGCATGGAGCCAAGCAGAGGAGAAGAAATATTCTTGGGATTCACAGAGCACAGTTTGGAAAGTGAAAGTCACTCAGTTGTGTCTGACTCTTTTCGATCCCATGGACTATACAGTCCATGGAATTCTCCAGGCCAGAATACTGGAGTGGGTAGCCTTTCCCTTCTCCAGGGGATTTTTCCAACTCAGGGATCTAACCCAGGTCTCCCGCACTGCAGGCAGAATCTTTACCAACTGAGTTTGGAAGCAACTGCCTATAATGTAACAGTGTTCTGAAGAGGAGAAACTGGATGAGCAAGGATTAAATGAGATAACCTAGGCACTCAGAGAATGATTTCTCTCTCTTTTTTTGTTATTTCTAAATTACTTTTTATTGGAGTAGAGTTGCTTTAGAATGCTGTGTAATTTCTCTCTTGATTCAAGGTAAACTAATGTTAAAGGTAAAGGAAATATGGTGGTTTAGTTTCTGAGTCATGTCCAACTCTTGTGACCCCACGGACTGTAGCCCGCTAGGCTCCTCTGTCCATGGGATTCTCCAGGCAAGAACACTGGAGTGGGTTGCCATTTCCTTCTCCAAAAGGAAATATACTGGTAAAGAAAGAATAAGAAGACTGATTAAAATGGAAGAAGCCTTAAAAATTTAGACACTAGAACTAGATATTGGCAGTTGGAATGTGTTATTATAAAAACACAACCAGTGACCCAGTGTTTCTAGTTGATTTTCTCACGTATGAAGAAGTGCTTATATGTAACTATGGCCCACAATAACAATGATTTCTTGCTCATTATCCATTTAAGCTGTAGGTCCGCAATTGTTTTATGTGCCTTCAGATTCAGGCTGAAGAAATGCCCCATGTCTGGGACATAGCCACCTAGTGGCAAAGAAAAGAGCTAGGACCAAACCATACAGCGGCTCTTAAAGCTTCCACTCACCAGGCATCGACCGAAATAAGCCAGATGTCCACTCCGACATCTGCAGGCAGAGACGTATTCATATAATCCTCATGTAGGGAGACACTGCAACCTAGGGTAGGACTAGGTGGGTAGGTGGGTAGGACTGAGTAATATTAACACCAGGACAATAATACTAATACTATCTGCCAGTAGTGGCGAAGGATCCACCTGCCAACGCAGGAGACGCAAGAGACTCAGGTTCAATCCCTGGGTTGGGGCGACCCCCTGGAGGACGGAATGGCAACCCACCCCAGTATTCTTGCCTGGGAAAACCCATGGACAGAAGAGCATAGTGGACCACAGTTCACGGAGCTGCAGAGTTAGACGTGACTGATCACGCACGCATTGATACGCACAGTAGCATGGGCAAGTCTCAAAATAATGATGGGCAATGAAAGACCAGAAAAAAAGAAAACATTCTGTATGATTCCACTCATATAAAATTCTAGGAAAACCAACTAATCTGTGGTGACAGAACGTGGTGGCCTGGGGAGAGGAGAGGCCGGGCTGGTGGAGAGAGTAGATAAGGGAACTTTGGGGGTGATGAATATGTTAATTATCTTGATTGTGGTGATGATTTCATGGGTGTATTCATCTTCAAAACCCATCACATCGTAACTCCAAATATATGCAATTTATGTGTGTCAATTATGCCTCAGTAAAACATTGAAAGTACTTTTTAAAGAGTGCTTCAAAGTGAAAGTGAAGTCTCTCAGTGGTGTCCGACTCTTTTCAACCACATGGACTGCAGCCTATCAGGCTCCTCCATCCATGGGATTTTCCAGGCAAGAGTACTGGAGTGGCGTGCCATTGCCTTCTCCACATAAGGCAGCACTCGTTTCAATTAGACAAATGCAAGTCTTAAAGCCTCGGTTCCTCAGACGCTGCCTTACAGGCAATCTAAGCTGCAGAAAGGTTTAGTCGAGAGATTTCACATGTTTCTTTTAGAAAATGGAAGGGATATAACCACACACACACACAAACTTGAATTTTTTAAGGGATTACATTAGCTTGAATTGAGAGCACAGACAGTAAACATGAAACGATCCCTTTGAATGCTCAGATGTCTATGGTTAGAAACTAGATTGAGAAATTATTCAGCTTCAGCCAAGGGCACATTTCATGGAAAAGGAAGCCTGTTTCAGAGGGTGAAGCCAAGAGCCGCTGGGAATCATTCCCAGGCATCGGAACTGCGCCCTAATTATGGACCTGGCAACACATGCCCAGCTCAACTCCAGAATTTTACGAACCTGTAACTGCTGTGTGTCTTCACCTTTTTTCAATACAAATGTCTCTAATGGCAGAGACCAGGAGCCCCTGCCACAGTTATGGAGGCATTAAAGTGTGGACTCACGGAAGGAGCTGGGAGAAACTCAGCATCTTGGGAACACAGAGGGTGTGTGGATTTCCCAGGCAGCACAGGAGAGAATCTGCCTGCCAGTGCAGGGTACATGGGTTTGATCCCTGGTCGGGGAAGATTCCCCGTGTCTCAGAGCAACTAAGCCTGTGTGCCAACAGCTGCTGAGCCCAAGTGCTGCAGTGCTGAAGCCTGTGTGTCTCGAGTCTGTGCTCGTGCCCTGAGCAAGAGAGGCCACGGCCGAGAGAAGCCTGCGCACCGAAATGAGGAGCAGCCCCATCACAGCGGCCAGGGGAGACCTAGTCGAAGCAACAAGATAACGCAGGCCAAGTAAATACATAATTCCTTTTAAAGCCAGAAACCTGGAGTTTTATGTAAAATTACTTGATTTTAAATGTTGGCTACTAATTCAACATTTGGCTACCAATTTTCCTCTGAAACTGTACAGTTCAACATCCTGCTGGATAAACCAGCACATCTATAGATTAAGGCAGATCTGTTGGCTGCAAATTTGTGGCCCTTTTGTTTCCCCTATACAGCCCACACCTTACATTTACAGGATGCAAGTTTATCCTTAGGAAATGAATCATTGTATATGCTTTAGCAGCTACTCACTGGGCAAAAGGGAGAATAAAGATGTATAGCGGACACCCTGGCGAGTACTGAACTTGGAGCCTCCGTATCGAATCCCTCCATGGAATTAGCCATGCAGATGTAGGATCCTCCTGGAGCCCTCCCCCTTGGAATCATGTCCTAGACTGAATAACTCAGTCTCAGGGAAATGCACCAGTCAGAAGAGAGAGACCAATCTCAGTGCACAGAGGATGGAGTTTTCTGGGAGGTTAATGGACAGCCACATCATGGAAGTTTAAAAGTTGGGAGGAGGAGGAGTACCTTTCGCACACTTGCATAAATGTGTGGGTGGCAGAAATGAAATTAGGATCTGGGAATACCCATGAGGGTATCCCGAACATCCTCCGTGGAAGGGCATAGCCTCTGGGATACAGACCTGTTCTTAAAGCAAATGAAACAAATTTGCAACATAATTTTAGGCTCTTTCACTTGTAATTTACTGTTGTTGCCTTGACCCTTCAGACGACATGCAATAGAACAAAGAAAGAAGGCAGAAATGGGTGTGGAGCCTGCCCACCCTTACCCCTCCACAGGCACGTGAGAGCAAGCGATGCTTATGGCAGCCAGCAGAGAAATGAACAATCGTTGTCCACACCAAAGCTGTGGGGCTTCCCTGGTGGCTCAGATGGTGAAGAATCCACCTGCAACGGGGGAGACCTCAGTTCCATCACTGGGTTAGGAAGATCCCCTGGAGGAGGGCATGGCAACCCACTTCAGTGTTCTTACCTAGAAAATCCCCATGGCCAAAGGAGCCTGGCAGGCTACAGTCCATGGGGTCGCAAAGCGTCGGCTGTGACTGAGCGACTAAGCACAGCACACGAAGCTGGGAGAAGAGATGAAGAGGGCCAATGGCTAGAAGGACAGCTCAGGAAGAGCACAAACTCTTCCCTTTCAACTTATATGTAGAATGACTTCCCTGCTGGTCCAGTGGCTAAGATTTTGTACTCCCAGTGCATGGGGGCTGGTTGATCACTGGTCAGGGAACTAGATCCCACGTGCCAAAGTTAAAAGTTGCATCCCACAACTAAAGATCTGGTGTGCTGCAACTAAGACCCAGCACAGCCAAATAAATAAATATTTTTTAAAAGATAGCATTGGAAGGACTGATGCTGAAGCTAAAACTCCAATACTTGGGCCGCCTGATGGGAAGAACTGACTCATTGGAAAAGACCCTGATGCTTGGAAAGATTGAAGGCAAGAGGAGAAGGGGATGATAGAGGATGAGATGGTTGGATGGCATCACCAACTCGTTGAACATGAGTTTAAGCAAGCTCTGAGAGTTGGTGATGGACAGGGAGTCTGGGTGTGCTGCAGTCCATGGGGTCGCAAAGAGTTGGACATAACTGAGTGACTGAACTGAATACGAGAGAATGACTCTTCAAGAGAGGGAAGCATAAGTTACCTATAAAATGGAATCATAGAACCCTTGGACATTATCCATTAGTTTCTCCATTCATTTTTCATAGTTCAGTTCAGTCACTCAGTCATATCCAGTTCTTTGCAACCCCATGGACTGCAGCATGCCAGGCCTCTCTGTCCATCACTGACTCCCAGAGTTCACCCAAACGCACTTCTCAAAAGAAATTTTATGTGTTGAAACTGTGTGATCATTAATAAGGACTTATCATATTACTCTCGCTACTTGTATTTCTGAAATGTTCCTTATTCTCTTTCTAAAGAATGATCGCACTGAAATTGAATAGATGAAACAAACTGAGTGCATCAGTGGAAATACCGCCAAATTAATTCTGTCAGTATTCTACATGCTTGCTGAGAGTCATTTCCAAGGACCTCCTGGTAGACGGTCTGGCACTGCTCCAATGCTTATGATGACAAGGAGTGCGCTCATTTTGGGCAGTCAGAGCCAGAGGGCTCTGCTGGTAAGGAAATAATGTTGAAATGGATCCAAAATAGGACCCCTTAAATCAGACAGTTCCTCCACCAAGAAAGTACAGTTATCGTTTTTGTTTTATTCAGGGCAGTTTCATATAATCCTCCACACTGGCACCGTTCAGTATTCAGGATCACACCCGTGTATGCTACTGAGTCTGTTAGAGAGCTGCTCAGGGCTGTGTTCCCACCCTCTGGGCTCAAAAAGATGTGAGCAAAATATTTAAGGAAAATCAGGATACCTACAGGCAAAACCTGACAAAGTGTTGCACACTGTGCTACATAATAGATTGAGATTTTTTTTAATATCATAGCTCCCCACATCTTCACCTACCTGTCAGCTCCACATCATTTGTTATTAATTTAACACCAGAGAGCCTGGAAAGAGCTCCAAGCTAGTGACAGCCCACAAATCAGGAGCAAAGACAGCAAACCTCCTTGGAGATTCTTGTTCACAAACTTTAAGGGAATTTGAAAAATGCCTCTCAATTGGGAGGATGCTTGATATGAAATCAAACAAAGTAGAGAAACATGAGTTTCAGTTGCCTAATTTAAAGCAAGAACTGAGACTAATATACGGGCAGCCAGGTCATTTATGGAATTCCAAGCAGCAAGTGAGGTAGAGTTGACTTACAATGCTGTGGTGGTTTCTGATGTACAGCAAAGTGACTCAGTTATAAATGAACATGCATTCGTTTTCATATCCTTTTCCATTGTAGGTTATTACAAGGTTATTTAATATAGCCCCTGATGCTATATGGACTTCCCTGGTGGCTCAGATGGTCTGTCTACAAGGCGGGAGACCCGGGTTCGATCCCTGGGTTGGGAAGATTCCCTGGAGAAGGAAATGGCAATCCACTCCAGTACTATTGCCTAGAAAATCTCATGGACAGAGGAGCCTGGTAGGCTGCAGTCCATCGGGTCGCAAAGAGTCGGACACGACTGAGTTCACTTTCACTTTCCTATGCTATACAGTAGGGCCTTGTTTATCCATAGTAGTGTTAATTCTAATTTATTATAATCCCTAATGTAACCCTCTATCCCCATTTATGGTGACCATAAATTTGTTTCCTACATCTGTGACTTTGTTTCTGCTTTGTAAATAAGTTCATTTGTCTCTCTCTCTCTCTCTCTTTTGGGTCAGGGGTGCAGGGGTGGATGGGGCGGGGAGGGGGCTGCAGCACAGTTTCCAAGAACTCAGTTCTGCGAGCAGGGATTGAACCCAGGCCCTCGGCAGTGAAAAATGCCAAGTCCTAACCATTAGGCCGCCAGGAAATTTCCCAGGTGTGATCATCTTGAGTCTCGTCCATTAGTGATGCTTCATTACTTCATCCTCTTTGTGGCTGAGTGATGTTCTACTGTACTGTATGTTATGTACCACATCTTTTTTATCCCATTCATCTCTTGATGGACATTTAGGTTGCTTCCATGTCCTGACTATTGTAAATATGGGTGCTGCAGTGAACACTGGGGCACATATATCGCTTTGAATTAGAGTTTTCTCCAGATATATACCCAGCAGGGGATTGCTGGATTATGTGGCAATTCTTTTTTAGTTTTCTGAGGGACCTCTGTATTCTTCTCCATGGAGGCTATACCGATTTACATTTCCAATACTGTAAGCAGGTTCCCTTGAAGCAAAGATTTCTTAACGCAGTTGACAAGACAACTTCTGGTCCAGCACCTGCTTCCTTGCCCAGCTTCCCTCTCCCCCATTGACCCAGGACAGCTCCTGTAAGAATAGTGTTCTGCTCAAAGGACAGCCTCTGTATGTGCAATCCCAGGCTTCCCTGATGGCTCAGGGGTAAAGAATCCACTTGCCAAGCGGAGATGCAGGCTTGATCCCTGTGTCAGGGAGATCCGCTGGACGAGGTAGACGGCAACCCACGCCAGTACTCTTGCCTGGAGAATTCCATGGACAGAGGAACCTGGTGGGCCACACTCCAAGGGGTCACAGAAAGTCGAACACAACTGAACAGGTAAGCAGCAGCCTGTGCAACCCCCAACCCCAACCTCTCCACCCCTGCTCCATCTTACCACCCCCAAGCTCCGCACCACAGCTCCATCTCACCCCCGACCTCTGCACCACCGCTCCATCTCACCTGTCACCTGAAAAGCACCTTTTCCTTCCTCCAGTCTCAGCTCAGACTCCTCGACCTCCAGGAGCCGTTCGCTGACCTTCCCCAGTTCCAGAGGCAGGGCTTCTCTGTGTATTCCTGCCTTTCTCTCTGTGTCTGCTCCTTGTCTCCCACACGATTCTTTTTCTTCCCACACAATTCTAATCCTGTCTTCAAGCCTCTTCCCTCAAGGCTCCCAACACCAGAGCTATTGTTTGTGCACGTGGCCTTAGCGCTTCATTCAGGGCTGGTGCGTAGTAATGGCTTAATGAACCCTTGGGGTAAATGCAGGGCAGGCGTGGATGTGGGAGTTACGTGCACCTGCACGATATCACAGCAGGCACTCACCTGCATCACCTCACTTTTCACGCGGTTGATGGCGATGAAACGTAGGTTTAAACACGGGTTTAAGATCCCAGCATCTTCTGCTACAGAAAGTCAAGTTCTAGAACTGAACATTTTCAGACAGGCACCGCTAAGAGCGATCTGAAACAGTAACGGTTTCTGGCACGTGCAGCTCGTTTTAACGGATGCCGAGATGACGGACTGAAAGCTGTCAGGTCTCCTCCAGAAAAGAAGATCAGCTGGTGCGTGCTCCACTTGACAAATTAATTTCCTTTGACGTTTGATTTGTATCCTCAAGTGCTGTAGATTTAAAACTTGACTAGGACAGCAGCAGATTAGAGAAGGGCTCCATTTCACAAAATCAAATTGTCGTGGTTTTTTTTTTTTAATGAGCAACGTGGTCCCTGCATGGATATTTCCAAGTCAAATATGCAGATTATTGACTATTGTAAATAAAATACAACCTCTCCTATCATTCTGAGGCTTAATGTTGACAGCATGCAACCACTCACTATAAAAACAGGGGAAAGGACAGTGAGAAGTTACAAGTGTGTGGGCTTCAGAACCGGAAAGTTAATTCAAAAGTCCAGATTCTCCATCTATTACAGGAGGGTCTCAACCCTGACTTTGCATGAAAATCCCCAGGGAATTTTTTTTTCCTTTTCTTTGATTCAAGTATAGTCAATTTACAATGTTGTATTCTGTACACCTTTGAAGCATACAGAAAAGCAATGCAGATAAACAGACATATATGTTCTTTCTCAGATTCTTTTCCCTTACAGATTATTACAAGACATTGAGTATTGTTCCTTGTTCTATACAGTAGGTCCTTCTGTATGCTATATATATATATTGTGTATGTTAATCCCAAACTCCTAGTTTATCACCGCCACTTTTCCCCTTTGATAACCATAAATTTGATTTCTATGTCCACGAGTCTATTTCTGTTTTGTAAATAAGTTCATTTGTATCATTTTTTCAGCTTCTACATATAAGCAGCATCATGTGATATCTGTCCTTGTCTTATTTCACTTAGTATAATAATCTCTGAGTACATCCAGGTTGCTGTGAATGGCATTATTTCGTTCTTTTTATGGCTAATACTCCATTGTATGTATGAACCACATCTTCTTTATCCATTCCTCTGCTGATGGACAGTTAGGTGGCGTCCATGTCTTAGCTATTGTAAACAGTGCTTCAGTGAACATTTGAGTGCATGTATCTTTTCCATATCCTTAAAATCACCAGAGGATATTTTTTGAATACCAATGCCTGTTCCCACCTCAGACAAAATAAATCAGGATCTCCCAGGAGTATGGCATGGCATCTGCAATTTTTAAATCCTCCGGGTGATTCATGCATAGATCTATTAGCCGTGTGGATTTTTTTTTGACTTTTTAAAATTGATAATTGCTTCACAGCATTCTGAGGTCTTCCGTCAAACATCAACAAGAATCAGCATAGATACACCCATGGCCTCTTCCTTCTGAGCCTCCCTCCCGTCTCCCTCCCCATCCACCCTTCAGTCTGTCACAGAGCCCCTGTTTGAGCTCCGTGAGTCACACAGCAAATTCCCATTGGCTATTTTACATACAGTATTGTAAATTTCTACGTTGCTTTCTCCATACAGCTAGCCATGTGGATTTGAGCACCTTAACTTAATATTCCTGGCATATAAATGGAGTGTTGTAGACACCTGTCACTGTCATAACTGACCATCAACATTTTGCTTATTTAATAACAGCTTTTTGTTTTTAGAATTAAGTTTGGAAACAAATTCATATATTGTAATTTATGGATATGTCCTCGTATCAATGTAATTCTTTACATTTTACAAACGTAACTCTTTACATTTATCGGTTCCATCTCCCCTCTGCCTTTTCTGTTTTTCTTTGCAAATTACTTACTAATGGTCTGAAATTGTCAGACCACTCACTTGTCCTATAGTTTCCTGTGGTTTAGACTTTTCTGATTGCCTATCCATGGTTTCACTTAATTAGTTCTTCTTTCCTATTATTATTTCCTGTGAACTGATTGTTTGATAAAAGACTTAATCAGATTTAGACTCAATTGGCAAGACTACCTCCCAGGTGATGAATGTACCTCTCTCAGAAGCTCATTCTGACTCTTTGCCTTCATTTGTGTGATGTGAAGTTATTTATAATCATTGCCTTGATCCATTATTTCACTGGGATATGCAAAACAATATCAACATTAATAACCTCAGATACGCAGCTGACACCACTCTTATGGAAGAAAATGAAGAACTAAAGAGCCTCTCGATGAAAGTGAAAGAGGAGAGTGAAATAGTCAACATTCAGAAGCTCAACATTCAGAAAACTAAGATCACAGCATCTGGTCCCATCACTTCATGGCAAATAGATGGTGAAACAGTGGAAACAGTGAGAGACTTTATTGTTTTGGGCTCCAAAATCACTGCAGATGGTGATTGCAGCCATGCAATTAAAAGACACTTGCTCCTTGGAAGAAAAGCTATGACCAACCTAGACAGCATATTAAAAAGCAGAGACATTACTTTGCCAACAAAGATCAGTCTAGCCAAAGCTATGGTTTTTTCCAGTGGTCATGTATGGATGTGAGAATTGGACTATGAGTGCCAAAGAATTGATGCTTTTGAACTGCGCTTTTGGAGAAGACTCTTCAGAGTCCCTTGGACTGCAAGGAGATCCAACCAGTCCATCCTAAAGGAAATCAGTCCTGAATATTCATTGGAAGGACAGATGCTGAAGCTGAAATTCCGATACTTTGGCCACCTGATGCAAAGAACTGACTCCTTGGAAAAGACCCTGATGCTGGGAAAGATTAAAGGTGGGAGGAGAAGGGAACGACAGAGGATGAGACAGTTGGATGGCATCACTGATGTGATGAACATGAGTTTAAGTAAACTCCAGGAGTTCGTGATGGACAGGGAAGCCTGGTGTGCTGCAGCATGGGGTCGAAAAGAGTGGGACACGACTGAGTGACGGAACTGAACTGATGCAAAACAATGATATTCTGTTGTTTTATCTTCATTTATTAGCTGGAACACCTCTATATAGAGAAACTTCCGGGACTTCCCTGGTGGTCTAGTAGTTAAGAAACTGCACTCCCAGTATAGAGGGCTTGGTTCAGTTCATGGTCAGGAAACTAGATCCCACATCTGTTGGTATTACGGTGAGAAAGTATGAGAGGACAATTAGACTCCCCCTTCCATGGCCAGCCCCCAGGTATGTTCAAACAAGCAAGCATTTTATTTATACACCACAGTCAGCCCCAACAAAAGGCCCTTTCAGGCAACAGTACAGAATTGCATTAGTAGGATCGAGGAGCCTGGTGGGCTGCAGTCCATGGAGGCGAAATTGGAGAAGACTCTTGAGAGTCCCTTGGACTGCAAGGAGATCCAACCAGTCCATCCTAAAGGAAATCAGTCCTGAATATTCATTGGAAGGACAGATGCTGAAGCTGAAATTCCGATACTTTGGCCACCTGATGCAAAGAACTGACTCCTTGGAAAAGACCCTGATGCTGGGAAAGATTAAAGGTGGGAGGAGAAGGGAACGACAGAGGATGAGACAGTTGGATGGCATCACTGATGTGATGAACATGAGTTTAAGTAAACTCCAGGAGTTCGTGATGGACAGGGAAGCCTGGTGTGCTGCAGCATGGGGTCGAAAAGAGTGGGACACGACTGAGTGACGGAACTGAACTGATGCAAAACAATGATATTCTGTTGTTTTATCTTCATTTATTAGCTGGAACACCTCTATATAGAGAAACTTCCGGGACTTCCCTGGTGGTCTAGTAGTTAAGAAACTGCACTCCCAGTATAGAGGGCTTGGTTCAGTTCATGGTCAGGAAACTAGATCCCACATCTGTTGGTATTACGGTGAGAAAGTATGAGAGGACAATTAGACTCCCCCTTCCATGGCCAGCCCCCAGGTATGTTCAAACAAGCAAGCATTTTATTTATACACCACAGTCAGCCCCAACAAAAGGCCCTTTCAGGCAACAGTACAGAATTGCATTAGTAGGATCGAGGAGCCTGGTGGGCTGCAGTCCATGGAGGCGAAGAGTCAGACACGACTGAGCGACTTCTCTTTCACTTTTCACTTTCATGTATTGGAGAAGGAAATGGCAACCCACTCCAGTGTTCTTGCCTGGAGAATCCCAGGGACGGGGGAGCCTGGTGGGCTGCCGTCCATGGAGTCGCTAAGAGTCGAACACGACTCTTAGTGACTTAGCAGCAGCAGCGTGGTCACATTGCAAAATTACAGTGGCACAAAAATACATGTTCACTTTAAGGGCAATGTTCTTGAAATACTGAAAAACTGGACGTCAGCATCAAAAGAAACCAGAGAGGATATCTAACCCCAGCCCTTTGTATTATACTTGGGGAAACTGAGTCCCAGTAGGGTTGCCTGCCTTCCCGGAGCGACACAACCTGCTCATGCTAATGAGAAACCAGCATCTCTGACTCCTGAAGTCTGGTTTAAACGTGGCACCACCTGCCTTCTGTTCCACCTTAGAAGCACTGCGGTAGTCAACCAGCTTTATCCCCCAGTTACGCACGTTCACACAAAAGGGAGACTACCAGGGAAGAGAACGAAATTCGAGGTTAAAAATCTTCAGAATTTGAAGGGAAGAAATAAACTTATAACTCCTCTAAAACAAACAGCTTTCTTTCAAAGTTCAAAATCTATCTATAATATTTCAAATCAGAGTGCATAGATTACAAAGGGATATTTCACCAATGTGTCCAATCTACTCCTTATTTGGGTGCTGTCCTTTCTGCTACTGTGTGTGTGTGTGTGTGTGTGTGTGTGTATGTGTGCGTGTGTATGTGCACACACAGGCACTAAGTCATTTCAGTCGTGTCTGACTCTCGGTGACCCTATGGACTGTAGCCTGCCAGGCTCCTCTGCCCATGGGATTATCCAGGCAAGAATACTGGAGTGGGTTTGTGCCCTCCTCCAAGGAATCTTCCTGACCCAGGGAGGGAACCCACATCTCCTATGTCTCCTGCATTGGTAGGCAGGTTCTTCATCACTAGCACTACCTGGGAAGCCCCTGATACTTTATACTAAAATTCAAATCAAGCCTTTTAAAACTACGTTCATTTACTTGATTGCTCCAGGTCTTCCTTGAGGCATTCAAGGTCTTTAGTCGCAGCATGTGGGGTCTAGTTCCCTGGCCAGGAATCAAACCCAGGTGCCCTACATTGAGGGAGCAGAGTCTTAACCACTGGACCGTCAGAGAAGGCCCTCGAATCTCAGATTAGGTGATTTGGACCTAGTCTTATTTTAACTGTAGCGCCCGTTGGAAGTAGATAATTGTAGAAATGTTTTAAGTGTTTCATTACAAGCAGTATACTTAAACACTGAAAAGTACATGAGTGAATTTTATCAGAGGACTGGCCTTTTTGGAAGTAGAGAAATAGTCACTCAAGTCTCTATATACGAAAAATAAGGATAATTAATGCCCAATAATCTGGAATTTCCTTTGTCTTTTGTTTCTGTCTTTTTGGTGACATTTTCTTTTCCCTACCTTTATTTCTGCTGCCAGAATTAACTCATTAAATATTTTAGGGTAGGAAGGGTGTCACACAGTGACAGCATCCCCCACTAAACTTCCGTATTTCTGACTTAGTGATCAACTGTCTTGTAGCTCTTTTCCACTTCCCTCAGACTAACATACACATTGTTTATTCATTTGATGGTGTGGAAATTAACTTCAGCAATATTTTGGAAATATTTGAGATTCAACATTACTACCCCATTTTCTACTTTGAAGATGCGAGACTATAGCACTTAGGAAGAGTAGGTTGTGTGCACTGTTTATTTATATACCAGAAGTTTCATAAAGTGTATCACCACTAAATACACACATACAAGTTAGACATAAATATACATGTGAACGCTGTGCTCAGTCACTCAGCGGTGTCCAACTCTTGGGCCCCACGGACTCTGTAGCTTTCCAGGACAGAACCCATGAAATTAAAAGACACTTATTCCTTGGAATTTTCAGTCGTGTCTGACTCTCGGTGACCCTATGGACTGTAGCCTGCCAGGCTCCTCTGCCCATGGGATTATCCAGGCAAGAATACTGGAGTGGGTTTGTGCCCTCCTCCAAGGAATCTTCCTGACCCAGGGAGGGAACCCACATCTCCTATGTCTCCTGCATTGGTAGGCAGGTTCTTCATCACTAGCACTACCTGGGAAGCCCCTGATACTTTATACTAAAATTCAAATCAAGCCTTTTAAAACTACGTTCATTTACTTGATTGCTCCAGGTCTTCCTTGAGGCATTCAAGGTCTTTAGTCGCAGCATGTGGGGTCTAGTTCCCTGGCCAGGAATCAAACCCAGGTGCCCTACATTGAGGGAGCAGAGTCTTAACCACTGGACCGTCAGAGAAGGCCCTCGAATCTCAGATTAGGTGATTTGGACCTAGTCTTATTTTAACTGTAGCGCCCGTTGGAAGTAGATAATTGTAGAAATGTTTTAAGTGTTTCATTACAAGCAGTATACTTAAACACTGAAAAGTACATGAGTGAATTTTATCAGAGGACTGGCCTTTTTGGAAGTAGAGAAATAGTCACTCAAGTCTCTATATACGAAAAATAAGGATAATTAATGCCCAATAATCTGGAATTTCCTTTGTCTTTTGTTTCTGTCTTTTTGGTGACATTTTCTTTTCCCTACCTTTATTTCTGCTGCCAGAATTAACTCATTAAATATTTTAGGGTAGGAAGGGTGTCACACAGTGACAGCATCCCCCACTAAACTTCCGTATTTCTGACTTAGTGATCAACTGTCTTGTAGCTCTTTTCCACTTCCCTCAGACTAACATACACATTGTTTATTCATTTGATGGTGTGGAAATTAACTTCAGCAATATTTTGGAAATATTTGAGATTCAACATTACTACCCCATTTTCTACTTTGAAGATGCGAGACTATAGCAACTTAGGAAGAGTAGGTTGTGTGCACTGTTTATTTATATACCAGAAGTTTCATAAAGTGTATCACCACTAAATACACACATACAAGTTAGACATAAATATACATGTGAACGCTGTGCTCAGTCACTCAGCGGTGTCCAACTCTTGGGCCCCACGGACTCTGTAGCTTTCCAGGACAGAACCCATGAAATTAAAAGACACTTATTCCTTGGAAGAAAAGCTATCATCAACCTAGACAGTATATTAAAAAGCAGAGACATTACTTTGTCAACCAAGGTCCATCTAGTCAAAGCTATGGTTTTTCCGGTAGTCATGTATGGATGTGAGAGTTGGACTATAAAGAACGCTGAGTGCCAAAGAATTGATGCTTTTGAACTGTGCTGTTTGAGAAGACTCTTAAGAGTCCCTTGGACTGCAAGAAGATCCATCCAGTCAATCCTAAAGGAATCTGTCCTGAGTATTCATTGGAAGGACAGATACTGAAGCTGAAACTCCAATACTTTGGCTACCTGATGTAAAGAACTGACCCATTGGAAAAGACCCTGATGCTGGGAAAGATTGAAGGCAGGAGGAGAAGAGGACGACAGAGAATGAGATGGTTGGATGGCATCACCTACTTCGGGAGTTGGTGATGGACAGGGAAGCCTGGCGTGGGGTCGCAAAGAGTCAGACACAACTGAGCAACTGAACTGATCTGTCCATGGGATTTCTCAGGCAAGCAGGTTACCACTTTCTCCCCAGGGGATCGTCCCCACCCAGGGATCCAACCCAGGTCTCTTGCATCTCCTGTATTGGCAGGTGGATTCTTTACCATTAGGGCCATCTGGGAAACCACAAATATACATAATACAAATAACTGTATATATACATAACTTGCATCACTATTATATCTTAGAGGTATTGTAAGTAAATATCATTAAAACAAGTAAAGGCTGACTTTCTTGGGCTACGCAAATTACTGGACGCTAACATACCCAGCGCTCTCTGAATAATCTTTAAATTCTGAATTCTGTTGCTGCATCTCTGAGGCTGGCCAGCCTCTCTCCACCTGTCACACACGCCGCCTTCGGCCCCGCCCTCATTCACCCCGCCTCCTGCGTGTTGGCAGGCCCCCCTGCATTCAGCCAATAGGCGGTGACGTTTGAGGGAGCGGGACGTCCCTCTCAGCCAATGCAGGAGACCCTTGCTGACTCGGTCCCGCCCCTTGCCGGGAGCTCTGCCGGAAAATGGCGGCGGCCGCGGAGCTGACGCTGCTGGAGAAGTCTCTGGGGCTGAGTAAAGGGAACAAGTACAGCGCTCAGGGCGAGCGCCAGGTGAGAAGCGGAGGCGGCGCGGAGCGGGAGAGGGGGACGGGAGCGCGGCCGGCTGAGGCTGGGTGGGGCCGGGCCGGGCGGGGGAGGCGGCGGAGCGAGGATGCCGCCCGGCTTCTCCTCACGTGTCTGCGCTCCCAGTCTTCTCCTACGGCCCCGGCTCCCGGAGGGAGTGGAGGGAGCGAGAGGAACCTGCTCCGCTCGCCCCGAACTTTTTCTCCTGCCAAACTGTCATCATCGCGCTCTGGGAAGGCGAGGGGGTCCTCAGAGAGCCCTGGGGTAGAGCAGGCTGGAGGCCCCGCGTGTGCGTTCCGTGACAGCACTTACTGTAAACAGTACCTTTCATTCAGAATTCCGCATCGACCTCAGAGAGCAAACGGGTGCGGGGTCCACGGGGTACGGCGGTGGTCGAGGCGGCCGTGCCCCTCCCGTCCCCTCCGGAGGGTTGGTTTTCAGCTGAATGGGCACACACTGCAGCTGTTTCGGTTACAGTACTGAAAAGTGCCGCATTGCGGCGTGGACGGCCGCAAGATCCCGTAGTGGAATCCAGTTCTAAGGTCTGATCAAGTTCCTTGGGCGACGTGCTGAGATCTGGGGGGGAGTTCCGCGGTCTGGGGTGACCTAGTGAGGCATGCGAACTCAGATTTCTAAGGGCTTTGAAGGGCTTCTGTGTTTTATAAAGCGAAGTGTTTGCAGAGGAGGAATGACTCTGTTGGAGGAGGGACTGTAGGAAAACAGCTTTGGATTATATAAGGTTTTTGCCCCTTGGAGATTTTTTTCTAGATGAACTTTTTTTTTTTTCTTCTGCCTTCTTCGGTTCTCGTTTTTCTTTTTCTTTTTTTTTTTTTCCTTTTTCTGACTTCTTCGGAAGGACCGAAGACTGCTTCATCTCCAAAGCAGTCGTGTTGTACTTTTTACAAGTTAGACTGAAGTCTAGAAAGAGTTTCCCAGGTGGCTCACTGGTAAAGAACTCACCTGCTAATGTAGGAGACTCCGGTTGGATCCTGGTCGGAAAGATCCCCTGAAACAGGAAATGGCAACCTGCCTCTTGCCTGGAAAAATCTGTGAACAGAAAAGCCTGGCAGGCTACAGTCCATGGGATTGCAGAGAACTGCACCCAGCTAAACACACTCACACAGGGTCGGACACAGCTGAATATACACATGCAGAGTTGGACCCAGCTGGACACACACACACACACACACACACACACAAAGATGTGTGACTTGCAGAAGACCAACACACACACACACACACACACACACGAAAAGAGTGGAGCCGGAGAGACCTGCTTTTTCCTTTTTCTCCGGCCTCCAGCTGATTCCTCCCCCGCTGCTGCTTCTCTCTCATTTGGTACCCCCCCCTTCCCCAACCTATGCCAAACAGGAGTCCTGCCTTCAGGGAGTTTACCATCCAGCATGAGAAAAAGTCACAGTAGAATTTTTCAGATGATTACTTGAAGCCCTGACTTATTATAGACTTTTATTATCAGTTTACTCATTCACAGGTGCCCCCAAACTGATGAATGTGCAATCTATGGCAGCAAAATCACCATCACAGTCCATACCATATAATGAGTTAACTAATTAGTTAATGAGTAACTAATTAAATTAGATCGCGTGTCACTTAAACCAGGCTACAGCTCATTTGGTGTTTCTAGCTGTATCAACATGAATTCAGTGTTCACTACACTTGTTTCTTGTTTTTGTTATTACAAAGTAAGGTTTGTTTAAGCATATTCGTTCACCTTGCTAAATAGGGTGTGGGTAATCTTGATTGAAATCAATGTGGTGTTATTAGGATTTCCACTATTTTTATACATATGTAGTTATAAATTAGGTAGAAATATCATTACTCGTTTTTGCAATATTACCACCAGTTTCATGACATCAAGTAACTATTATCAAATGTAAACTAATATAACTGTTATTTTCCTGACTTTGATCTGTATGTAGTTTAATATCTTCACGCATGCATGCTTACTTGCTCAGTTGAGTCCAGCTCTTTGCGACCCCTTGGGACTCTAGCCCACCAGCCTTCTCTGTTCGTGGGATTTTCCAAGCAAGAATACTGGAGTGGGTTGCTATTTCCTTCTTCAAGGAAGCTTCTAGACCTAGAGATCAAACCTGTCTCCTGCCTTGTCAGGTGGATTCTTTACCACTGAGCCACCAGAGAAGCCTATTTAATAAGAGTATTAAAAAAAAAAGTTTAGGATTTAGAACTTATCAGTTGTGATGGTATTTTAAGACTTTTTTTTTCTTTCTATTTAAGATTCCAGTTCTTCAGACAAACAATGGTCCAAGTCTGACGGGACTGACTACCATAGCAGTTCACCTAGTCAAGCAGGCCAACAAGGAGTATTTGCTGGGTAGCACGGCAGAGGAGAAAGCCGTGGTTCAGCAGTGGTTAGAATACAGGGTCACTCGAGTGGACGGACGCTCCAGTAAAGACGACATCCACACTGTCCTGAAGGTATGGCCAGACTTGTTTTCATGGGCTGACGTGTGTGAACTATGAATAGCCCGGATCTGTTTTCCCTGAGATGCAGTAACTGAAGCTCTTGGTCTCGTTACCGTTTCCTCTACCTCGGGATACTTTATACCTGTTACTGTCTTTCCCGTTTGTAGCTGTTACTGCCTTTCCCTGGAACAGACTCTACCCTCCCCTCAGCTCCAACCTCAGCTCAGATACCCTTCCTCGGTCACATCCTTGGCTACTAACGCTCTCTCACACAGATGCACTTTCTTGTTTAAATGCTTTTCTTTACTGACATCCTGTGCTTTTCCTTTGTAGCACTCATCACAGTCAATAATTATAGCTTTTTATGACTTTTTCTTTTATATGATTGCTTGATACTTACTTCCCCCAGTCAGTAGTTCTGGTTCTCTAAGCAGCAAAGTACTTTCTTAAAGGAAAGAAGGAATCAGAGTTTGAGGGGGTTGTAGTTTGAGAAAAGCCTATCCGATTGATGTGAGAATTCCCGTTTCCCTCCCTTGAGACTTAATGCTTTAGGTTTTGTATTTTCTTTCTAAATCAAATTAGAATGAAGGAATCTATTGTTAAAAGTAGAAACCAAATATGGCTGTAGAATTTCCAAGAATGAAAGTTTCTAAATAAAATTATTTTTGTTACCTATATAAAAATAAAGCAGTTTTTTTTTTTTTTTAAAGCTTAACATTTGAAGGAACCTTAGACATCACCCAGTCAACCACATCATTGCAGGAATCCTTTCTGCTCCCTAATCTATGCCAGTTATAAATTGGTGCTGTGAGCGGTATGAGGAGAACTCACAGTGCTGAAAGGTTCCATTTCTCATTCTGGGGGAAATGGTTTAGATTCTGTTCCTGACAGATACCAGCAGTAGAACTGGTGGAAATAAACTCCAGGTCTTTTCCCTTTATAGGTCCATCGCGATCAACTATCCTTTTTTTTCAAGTGTGTTTGTGTGTTTGTTGTTTTAATACTGTTACTTAGTTTTGTACGGCTGGGCTGGGCATTTGTTGCCGAACCAGCTTTCTCTGGTTGCATCGAGCCGGAGCGTCACTGGTTTCTGTGAGCAGGCTTCTCGTTGCAGTCGATCCTCTTGCTGCGGAGCGCGGGCCTGGCGGTCAGGAGTCGCGGCTTCCAGGCTCTAGAGCACAGCTCAGCGGGGGTGGCGCACGGGCTCAGTTGCTCCAAGGCGTGTGGGATCTTCCCCCATCAGGGATCGAACCCTTGTCTCCTGCACTGGCCCCTGAGCCCCTGAGCCCACATGCCACGGCTGCTGAGGACTGCGTGCCCTGGAGCCATGTGCCACACCTAGAGACAAGCCCCCATGCTCTGTAACCAGAGAAGAGCCCGCACAGCACAGCCAAAAAGAAATACTATTATTTTTTTAAAAAAAACAGGCATTGTGATACACTAACATTTGGATCCAGATGAAGGGTGTGTGAAAGTCGCTCAGTTGTGTCTAAAACTTTGCGACCTCATGGACTATACAGTCCATGGAATTCTCCAGGCCAGGATAATGGAGTGGGTAGTCTTTCCCTTCTCCAGGGGATCTTTACAAAGAATTGTCACTATTAATCTGTTTGGCAGCCCTTTGAGAGCAGTGTCTAACCAAGTAAAGAATATCAGTGAAGTGAAGAAGTGAAAGTCCCTCAGTCTTGTCTGACTCCTTGCGACCCCATGGCCTATACAGTCCATGGAATTCCCTAGGCCAGAATACTGGAGTAGGTTTAATAGCAGAAAAACAGAAAAATCAGACAGAACTCTGATGCCAGTTTGGCAGTGGTATCAGAAATGCTTGTTTAAATATATATATATATATACTGAACATCAGACTTTAGTTCTTTTTCATGAATATTTTGAGTGTGAAATTCTGTGTTTCAAATTTCAGAATTCAATTTCTGAAAAATCATAATTTCTGAAAATTTTGATTTATATCACTAATCAGAAAAATATTGACTCTTGCTAGTTTTTGAAACTCTATTGTAAAGTTTTTATAACTAAAGAGTATCACCTTAAAAGAGTCTTTATAACGAAAACATGCTGGGCCGTGCTTGGTCGCTTAGTTGTGTCTTTGTGACTTCTGAGACACTGTGGACTGGAGCCCGCCAGGCTCAGCTCCTCTGTGCATGGGATTCTCCAGGCAAGAATACTGGAGTGGGTTGCCATGCCCTCCTCCAGGGGATCTTCCCAACCCAGGGATTGAACCCAGGTCTCCTGCATTGCTGATGGATTCTGAGCCACCAGGGAAGCCCTAACTAAAACATCGATGTGGACTATTTTAAGAATATATACACTATACAAAGCAGTGTTAACTTATTATTTCAGATTCTTTTAGAGGTGGTTCTTAAAATTAGTTGTAGGTTATTTTATTCTTATGCTGTACCAAACTTGTTTCCTATGAAGACATTTGGAGGGAAAAACATTCCATCCAGCGGATAGCTAGGGGATTAGTGGTGGCTGGACTATACAGTCCATGGAATTCTCCAGGCCAGGATAATGGAGTGGGTAGTCTTTCCCTTCTCCAGGGGATCTTTACAAAGAATTGTCACTATTAATCTGTTTGGCAGCCCTTTGAGAGCAGTGTCTAACCAAGTAAAGAATATCAGTGAAGTGAAGAAGTGAAAGTCCCTCAGTCTTGTCTGACTCCTTGCGACCCCATGGCCTATACAGTCCATGGAATTCCCTAGGCCAGAATACTGGAGTAGGTTTAATAGCAGAAAAACAGAAAAATCAGACAGAACTCTGATGCCAGTTTGGCAGTGGTATCAGAAATGCTTGTTTAAATATATATATATATATACTGAACATCAGACTTTAGTTCTTTTTCATGAATATTTTGAGTGTGAAATTCTGTGTTTCAAATTTCAGAATTCAATTTCTGAAAAATCATAATTTCTGAAAATTTTGATTTATATCACTAATCAGAAAAATATTGACTCTTGCTAGTTTTTGAAACTCTATTGTAAAGTTTTTATAACTAAAGAGTATCACCTTAAAAGAGTCTTTATAACGAAAACATGCTGGGCCGTGCTTGGTCGCTTAGTTGTGTCTTTGTGACTTCTGAGACACTGTGGACTGGAGCCCGCCAGGCTCAGCTCCTCTGTGCATGGGATTCTCCAGGCAAGAATACTGGAGTGGGTTGCCATGCCCTCCTCCAGGGGATCTTCCCAACCCAGGGATTGAACCCAGGTCTCCTGCATTGCTGATGGATTCTGAGCCACCAGGGAAGCCCTAACTAAAACATCGATGTGGCTATTTTAAGAATATATACACTATACAAAGCAGTGTTAACTTATTATTTCAGATTCTTTTAGAGGTGGTTCTTAAAATTAGTTGTAGGTTATTTTATTCTTATGCTGTACCAAACTTGTTTCCTATGAAGACATTTGGAGGGAAAAACATTCCATCCAGCGGATAGCTAGGGGATTAGTGGTGGCCTGTACATGCCTTTGTGTTTTACCTTCTCTGCCCAGTTGTATTTTGATTCTTAGGCATTTGTTTCCTTGTCTCTGTACATGTTTTTTTTAATGTCATCATCTGTACCCTTACAATCCCATATTCATATACAGTTTTGAAAATTACTATCTTTAAATGAAGTCTTCGGCAAATTCAAAAGAGTTCAGATTCAATTCAGCTAACATTTACTGATTACTGAACCACTGTGTGCCAAGCATGTGGCATATGATTTGAGAATGAAAACAGACTGCTCTCTCTGCAGCTTAAGAAGTTTTTCTAGAATGATTACATAGGAATGTTAATCAGCCTTAATAAAAAAGGAAATTCTGACACAGGCTGCATCATGGGTAGATCTTAAGAACATTATGCTAAGTGAAATACATTTATTTATTCTCAACTAAGTTAAAAATATACATATATTAAAAAATCTAACAAACCAATACATTATAATTCTTTTAAGATGTAGGAATTGTTGAGGAGCTTTTTATATTTCAGTGGAGAGAATAAATCTAACAGCATGATTTACAAAATGTCCCCCCATCTCCCCAAAGAAACAGTTGGAGTCTTGGAAATTACCATAGATGGCACTGTGAATATCATTTTCTAATGTTTTCTTATTTCTTTAAAATAAAATAAGATAAATAATAATTATCCTGTTTTTCAAAATGAGGTGATGTACGATTTGTGATTTCAAATAAATTTATGTTATTGTCAAAGATTGAATTTATTTAGTGTCAGCATTTTGCTAATAGCTTTCTAAATGTTTCAAATCAAATGTGTAATTAAGTTTATTGTTTTTTAAATTAATATTTTGTCGTTTGTTTTTCTAGGATCTTAATTCATATCTTGAAGATAAAGTCTACCTTACAGGATATAACTTCACGTTAGCAGATATCCTATTATATTATGGGCTTCACCGCTTTATCGTGAGTATTCAGATAGTTACTGGCTCTTTTTGTCTGCAGTGTTCAGAACGCCTTTTTTTCATTTGTCTTGAATTTAAATCACATTTGCATTTTCACCTTATCAAAGGGATTATTTTTATCTAAGGTACCTTAAGCAGATATTCCTTCCTTCCATGGATCCATCACACAGAGGAGCTTCCTGTTGACATGCTTGCTTTTGTTCCGTTCTTGGTCTCGCCTCTCTTTGTGGCTCCTTCTCTTGGCACCCTTGGCCTTGGTTGTCCTCCTCACCTGCACCCCACCATCACCCGTCCACTCCTGCTTTTACGCCCCACATTCTGTGCGACCGCCTCTCTTACTCCAGTCTTACTCCCCGGTCCCCTTGTTCCCCGAAGTAACTCAGTTTCTACCCTCTTTTCAAGCCTGTGCACCTTCTTCCCCATCCAGCCTAGATCGCTGGATGTATAACTTGAATCCTCAGCTCTTGGTTAGTCCAGATACACGCGTTCAGTCCTGTCTTCATGCTGAGCTGTGTCAAAGAAATCACACACAAGCTGTCATTAAGAAGATGAGCGTTTCTCCCCTCTAATTAAAACAATAAAAGACTATAAGCAAGTGTGACTCTTGCAAACCAGTGCTTATTTTACATTCTTCTCACTGTGGCTTATACAGGTCATGCAGTAGGGAGAGGAAGTACTCAGAAGGAGGGAGCGTGTGTGGAGATCTTTGCCAGCAGAGTGAACAAGGTCCTAATTCCCTAATGTACCCGCTGCCAGGCTATTTCACTGATTCGAGGTGCCCGCAGGGCCTGTGCTTCTCAAGCAGGTTGAAAGTGCTTCATTCAGTGCCGTGTGTGAAAATGAGGCTTCGGGGAGTTCCGCGGTAGCCTAGCGGTTACTGTTCTGGCCTCTCACTCCTGTGGCCTGGGTTCAGTCCCTGGTCGGGGAACCTGAGATGCTGCAGGCCACGTGGCTCAGCCAAAAATAAGTGAACGGAATCAAGCTTCAAAAAAACACACCAAAAACCTAGTCTTCCATTGACAGTATTCGGTGATCCCTGCCTGTTTATATCTTTATTTTGAGATGTATGGCCTCTTTATATGATTACAGTATTATGATTAAGGATCTCATGCTCATTTTTCTGAAACGAAATTGACTGGAATAATATGTAAATCACATCACTGTCCCTTTGGGTTCATCAAATGAGTCCACAGCCGAAGCCTCCACTCTGCTGCACACGCAGGCAGGCTACATCGGAGCAGGAAACACCTTCTCAAGGAGCAGGCCTCGCAGACGGAGCCTGTGCTGGGGCCGTGTTGCCCCGTGGTGTGGAATGACACCCCTGCTGAGCTGGATGTAAACGTACCCGGGTGAGAAGAAAGTGATTTCCAGGTATTAATTTCAGGCAGGGTCGATGGGAGGTTCAGATAGCTCCATGCTCAAGTTCATCCCATAGCTTCTTGTTTTTCTTGGCTGTGTATTTGTTTTTACCCTCATATGTTCCTTCATTTCCTTGTTCACATTATTAAATACTTAATACGTAATCAGCGCAATCAGCACTGTGCATGAAACAGGGACCCTTCAAGTCATCAAGCGGTCCCACTGTGTTTTGTTTCAGCGCGAGCCCGCTTTTAGCTGTGGCCGAGTCACTCCTGAGATCTGGTCTCTTAATTCCCTCTGGGGAGCATTACGTTGTTCGTCCTCTGTTGCGCTGCCAGTTACTATGGCCATTCGTGATTAGCCCAGTGACTCATTGCTCCCTTGAAGTGATTTCACCAGTACATAGCAGCCCCATGAACAGGCTGTTAGGCGAGATTATTAAAATCCTTTGTAACATTACGTGCTGCTCAACTATAGGATTGGTATCAATTGAAATACATTTGTTTTGGAGTTTGGAACACCAGTGGAGGTATCATTCTTTTAGAAAGAAAGGAGAAGTAAAAAAGAAATAGCTACCAAACAATCCAGGAACGCCAGCTGTAACGAGTGTCCCAGAGGCAGCGTGGAGTCTGCCAGAAAGCTCACAGACCGGCATTTCCTCTGATCTGGAAAGGGTCGCTCAGAGTGTTTCTCAGATGTCTTCATGGAAAATTAGTGACTAAGGAAATTATCTGTTTGGCCTTACAGTTCAAACTGGTTATAAAGCGCCAGTATAAATAAGAAGAATGGTTCACTAGGAAGGCTGAACATCGCTGCAGACACACTGGCATGCAGGCCAGTGAGAAGCAGGAAGTGTTAACTAGAGCAATCACATTGTGTTTCTCATTATTAAAACAAAAAGGAGAAAGAAAAAATCAGCTAGAAAGGGATCGTGGAAAACCGGTTATAAGTACAATAGCTGATGGGGATCCCATCCTGAGAGTTCTAAAAGAATGTAAGTTTGGTGAGAGAAGTCTTCTGTTTGTTTCTCTGTTTACAGTATGTTTTCCGAAAGCGTAGTGGTGGTAATGAAACCAAAAGTTTAAGTGTAACGTGAGCTTCCTGGAAACAGGTTGTATTCTAGCAAAATGTCCTGAGGGAAAGTGAACAAATTTACATTCTCTAACATAGATCATCTAATTAAAAGAATCAATTAGGAAATGTTAGAAAAAACTTTAGAAGCTCTTGGAATAAACATTACGTGATGCTGTGGGTCTGCTGTCTCCCTGACACACAATGTGCAGCTTTCAGGTGGTGGCATCCTGATGCTGCGTGCGCCGGTGTGTTGCTCTCCTCTTCGGGAGCAGCCTGGTGGCGGCGTCTGCCAGCCTCTGACAGCATGGGCTCCTCTGAAGTACAGACTGTAAAACAGACACTGCCCTTCCCCCGCGTCAGAACTTGAGTGAGCAACTTGAACCTAGATCAGACAAGCCTTACTGTTTGGAAATGCTTTCTTTGTGCATTTTAATTCATTCTGAACTGTAACATCTCACGAAACAGCTGACTAGAGGCTTTTTAAAAGGAAAGAGTTCTGAAATTAGTCAGATTGTAAGCAAATTGGACTCAACATATGTATCAACAGCTGACATGAAATCAAGTTGGAGTAATACTTGCTACTGCTGTTTGCTTTAGCTATCAGTAAAGAGGTTTGTTGAAGTTGGTTTTGAATTTTATTTATGTATATATGTACATATGTATGTGTTTGTGTGAAAGTGGGCTTCCCTGGTGGCTCAGACAGTAAATAATTTGCCTGCAATGCAGAAGACTGGGTTCAGTCCCTGGGGTGGAAAGATCCCCCAGAGAAGGGAATGGCCATCCACTCCAGTGTTCTTGCCTGGGAAATCCCATGGACAGAGGAGCTTGGCGGGCTACGGGCCATGGAATCACAAAAGAGTCGGACCCGACTACGACCTATCAACAAAACAACAATGAATAGCACTTTGCATGTAGGATTTAAACCGGAAAGTGAAATTTTATGTAACAGTAGCAATGAGACTCTCACTGCTAGTAAACTGGTCCAACAGAGATAGACATTTGACATCAAAGATGATGTTAACAGATCAGATATTAGTACAATCGTATCCTAATGTCATGAAGGCAAAAAGGAAGGCCAGGTGACTTCTATCCACTTTTCTATTTAAATTGCTTGTTAATAAACATGAAAGGAAAATACAAGTTCAACTAAACATTTAGTGAGAAAATGCTACCTGTCTACCCTTTATAATATTTTCTATTCTGTAATAATTATCAAATGCCAGAGTGATTGTCCTTCAGTGTGGCTGCACTGGTGCCTTAGGAGAGCATTTGCCTGTGGACACAGGTACACACGACAAGCAGATGGCTAATGGGCCTGCAGTCCCAGAGGGTGGCTGAGACTTTGTGCATTTGTGAACAGTGCTAGTCAGTTTCATGGAGACTTGCAATCTGTTAAATAAATGAACCAATAACAGGAGAAGGAGCTATACTAGTCTTACCTGGTCTGTGGCTGGCCTGCTGACCTCTTCTTGCCTGACACCTCTTCATGATTCCAGTCCAAAATTTGGCTCAGAGAAAAGGCTTCAAGTCACCTGCACTGGGGTCTGAGCCCAGTGAAGTGATCGGGGGTCTGACCCACGGTGTTGATTGCATCTTTCCCTAACCAAGGCTCTGAGCCTCCTTGTAGCGGGACAGTCAGTTCTGAGAGCTGCTGCTGCTGCTGCTGAAGTCGCTTCAGTCGTGTCCAACTCTCTGTGACCCCACAGACAGCAGCCCACCAGGCTCCCCTGTCCCTGGGATTCTCCAGGCAAGAACACCGGAGTGGGTTGCCATTTCCTTCTCCAATGCATGAAAGGGAAAGGGAAGTTGCTCAGTCATGTTCCACCCTTAGCATGGGCTGCAGCCTACCAGGCTCCTCCATCCATGGGATTTTCCAGTCAAGAGTACTGGAGTGGGGTGCCATTGCCTTCTCCTGAGAGCTGCTATATCCTCTAAAGATCAAGTTCAGCTTTACTGCAAAGAGAATTCAGCATGCCTGTTGTTCATCTGAGGCACACACCCTGGAAATAGCCCTTCCTTCTTCTGTTAAGCAATAATTACTTAACAGTAAAAGAGTCATTGTGTATTTCTCCAGAGTTTAGTAGAAATCAGCAGCTGTCTGCACATTTATACACAGCAGCCATCCCGAAATGTGTGTGTGTGTATATTTGTAGATGTGTATGTATGTGAGTTTACCTTGTATTCCTTTGTTAAGTATGTTAGATGCCGATAAACCTTCCTTATTTTAGGTTTGCGAAAAGTACTGGAGAAAGAACCATATCTTAGTCTCTCAGAAGCTGTTCTCTTCCTTTTCAATAAAATTTAAAAAACCTCTCTGGTCTTCCAGATCCTGACTTAATGTAGACTTTTCACTTGTTGAAAACTTGAGATTTCGCTCAGAAGCACGTCTGGTCTTGACGGCGACATGAAAGCCTTAAATAAACGGAGCGCTCGTCCAAGGGGCTGCGATGGTTCACTCCTGTCTGAACATGTTGGCTTAGGTCACCGTGGGGGGCTCCCCCCAGTGTCTGCCTCCCACTCGAGTGATATTAATAGTTGCACTTACGTCCTGTCTGTGTTGTGTGTGTTTTTCATCTTTACTCAGGTTGACCTGACAGTTCAAGAGAAGGAGAAATACCTTAACGTGTCGCGCTGGTTTTGCCACATTCAGCACTGTGCAGGCGTTAGGCAGCATCTGTCTAGTGTTGTCTTCCTCAAGAACAGACTCTATGCCAATTCCCAGTAGAAGCCACCCGCGCCCCGCCCGGAAGAGGGAGTAGCCCGTGTCCAGTGGGAAGTGTGTTTCGGACCAGAGGACTGGCGTGAACTGATACGCACCCATTCTCTGTTTGTTGAAGTTGGTAGGATTTAAGTACAGACTCATGTCCCAGCATTTTGTCTGTTTTTTTAGTTGACATTTTGCAGTTTTTTTTTAATGTAAAACTTCAGCTGCTGTCAAAACTTGAGTTGAAATCAAGTCATCAATTATCTTGGTTTTTATAGATACAGGTGAAATTTCTGTTAATAAAAGTGGCAAATCAGTGGTTTAATCTTAAAAAACAAAAAGTCCTTCCAGTGATTGACATATCTGACTGTTTATTGACCTCTTTCATCTTGTAAAATCCATTTCCCCCTTCTGCATATTTCTAGTGGCTTGTTTATTAACAACTAGAGTAAATTGTCACCAAGGAGACAAAAGGGAGAGACAGATGGATTTGTCTTTGGATATTCATGTGAGCCAGTAAAGGTGCTTGAGAAAAACCTTTTTGGTTTCTTTCTTTCCTGTAGTCAGTATTCATTGACATGAAACCAACTGCTGCTCTACCCGAGAGGGAAGTGGGATAAAATACGTTCCCTGGAGTTAATGGTTCTTTTGCTGGCCTTGGGCGTATTGGAATATGCAGCAGCTAAAAATGGATGGGAAATTGCCACCATCCCCCTAATTTTGGACACTGTAACTACTAGATTTTTCTAAACTATTAATAAAAAACAACATAGAAAGGCTGCCTCAATGCCCTAAAGAAAAAAATCACACTTTATTAACAAACCGATATAATTTATAACTGTTAGCAGCTGAGTCAATAAATAATCAGTGATTGAGAGCTAAGGAGCTTACATTTACAAACTGTTGGAAAAGCGGAGTCTTTGGGCACTTTGTGATGTAATATTTTGGTGTCCCGGCCGAGTCCATAGAATACAATTCAAAGTTCAAGTGCAAAGAGCGGAGACCTGGGAGATGTCCCTCACGTCCTTTCGGCTCTACGCTGCTTTGATCACAGACTAGCTGCGTGCGTGACCTGAGGCAAAGCAGGTAACCAGGTTTTCTTAATATGTAAAAATAAAGATGACTCTAAACTCTGAGGATTCGTGGAGACAATGCGTGTGGAAAAGCCTTAACATGCAGCCCCTGGCTATCGGTAAAGGTTTCCCTTTATAAGAGCCCCGCCCCTCCTGAGTCAAGAGAGTTAACGGGCAAGAGTGTACCTACCAGGCTCCTCCATCCATGGGATTTTCCAGTCAAGAGTACTGGAGTGGGGTGCCATTGCCTTCTCCTGAGAGCTGCTATATCCTCTAAAGATCAAGTTCAGCTTTACTGCAAAGAGAATTCAGCATGCCTGTTGTTCATCTGAGGCACACACCCTGGAAATAGCCCTTCCTTCTTCTGTTAAGCAATAATTACTTAACAGTAAAAGAGTCATTGTGTATTTCTCCAGAGTTTAGTAGAAATCAGCAGCTGTCTGCACATTTATACACAGCAGCCATCCCGAAATGTGTGTGTGTGTATATTTGTAGATGTGTATGTATGTGAGTTTACCTTGTATTCCTTTGTTAAGTATGTTAGATGCCGATAAACCTTCCTTATTTTAGGTTTGCGAAAAGTACTGGAGAAAGAACCATATCTTAGTCTCTCAGAAGCTGTTCTCTTCCTTTTCAATAAAATTTAAAAAACCTCTCTGGTCTTCCAGATCCTGACTTAATGTAGACTTTTCACTTGTTGAAAACTTGAGATTTCGCTCAGAAGCACGTCTGGTCTTGACGGCGACATGAAAGCCTTAAATAAACGGAGCGCTCGTCCAAGGGGCTGCGATGGTTCACTCCTGTCTGAACATGTTGGCTTAGGTCACCGTGGGGGGCTCCCCCCAGTGTCTGCCTCCCACTCGAGTGATATTAATAGTTGCACTTACGTCCTGTCTGTGTTGTGTGTGTTTTTCATCTTTACTCAGGTTGACCTGACAGTTCAAGAGAAGGAGAAATACCTTAACGTGTCGCGCTGGTTTGCCACATTCAGCACTGTGCAGGCGTTAGGCAGCATCTGTCTAGTGTTGTCTTCCTCAAGAACAGACTCTATGCCAATTCCCAGTAGAAGCCACCCGCGCCCCGCCCGGAAGAGGGAGTAGCCCGTGTCCAGTGGGAAGTGTGTTTCGGACCAGAGGACTGGCGTGAACTGATACGCACCCATTCTCTGTTTGTTGAAGTTGGTAGGATTTAAGTACAGACTCATGTCCCAGCATTTTGTCTGTTTTTTTAGTTGACATTTTGCAGTTTTTTTTTAATGTAAAACTTCAGCTGCTGTCAAAACTTGAGTTGAAATCAAGTCATCAATTATCTTGGTTTTTATAGATACAGGTGAAATTTCTGTTAATAAAAGTGGCAAATCAGTGGTTTAATCTTAAAAAACAAAAAGTCCTTCCAGTGATTGACATATCTGACTGTTTATTGACCTCTTTCATCTTGTAAAATCCATTTCCCCCTTCTGCATATTTCTAGTGGCTTGTTTATTAACAACTAGAGTAAATTGTCACCAAGGAGACAAAAGGGAGAGACAGATGGATTTGTCTTTGGATATTCATGTGAGCCAGTAAAGGTGCTTGAGAAAAACCTTTTTGGTTTCTTTCTTTCCTGTAGTCAGTATTCATTGACATGAAACCAACTGCTGCTCTACCCGAGAGGGAAGTGGGATAAAATACGTTCCCTGGAATTAATGGTTCTTTTGCTGGCCTTGGGCGTATTGGAATATGCAGCAGCTAAAAATGGATGGGAAATTGCCACCATCCCCCTAATTTTGGACACTGTAACTACTAGATTTTTCTAAACTATTAATAAAAAACAACATAGAAAGGCTGCCTCAATGCCCTAAAGAAAAAAATCACACTTTATTAACAAACCGATATAATTTATAACTGTTAGCAGCTGAGTCAATAAATAATCAGTGATTGAGAGCTAAGGAGCTTACATTTACAAACTGTTGGAAAAGCGGAGTCTTTGGGCACTTTGTGATGTAATATTTTGGTGTCCCGCCGAGTCCATAGAATACAATTCAAAGTTCAAGTGCAAAGAGCGGAGACCTGGGAGATGTCCCTCACGTCCTTTCGGCTCTACGCTGCTTTGATCACAGACTAGCTGCGTGCGTGACCTGAGGCAAAGCAGGTAACCAGGTTTTCTTAATATGTAAAAATAAAGATGACTCTAAACTCTGAGGATTCGTGGAGACAATGCGTGTGGAAAAGCCTTAACATGCAGCCCCTGGCTATCGGTAAAGGTTTCCCTTTATAAGAGCCCCGCCCCTCCTGAGTCAAGAGAGTTAACGGGCAAGAGTGTTGAGTATACTGGAATTTGTTGTGTAGCTGTTTTTGCGTCCCGTCCATGGGAATTGCCAGGTAAGAATACTGGAGTGGGTTGCCCTTTCCATCTCCAGGGGATCTTCCCAACCGTGGACTGAACCCGGGTCTCCCGCATTGGCAGGTGGATTCTTTATCCCTGAACCACCAGAGAAGTCCATAGATGAAGACAGTTTATACAGGGTTAGATTTCACAGCTCACTGCTACTTGGAGCATTTTTAATTTTTACAAAGTAGCCTCTGTATTAGAAACTGTCAACTTGTACTTGCATATTCAGAGACTAGAGGGCTCAAGTTGCTCTTGGGAGTTTGTGAACCACAGAGGTGGGCTTGCTCGGTCTTACTTCAGGCGAACCACTCCCCCAGCTGAGTCTGCTGTAAGCCTTCCACCTTAAATTCAACTGCAGCGAATCACACTTCCCCTAAAACTTCTCTGGTCTGCCCTGGACCTGGGGAGGTAAGCAGGACAGACAGGATAGAAGACAGATGGGCTAGCCAGCCCTCCCATCCTGAGCATTTCATTCTTTCACTTCAGTGTAGGTCCACTGTGAGGAAAGGGGTGGAGGATGCCTCTTTGCTGAATGGACCCTCTTCCCACTTGGGCCTTGTGAGTCTTAACTCTCTGGGCTTCCTTATATCTGCTAGTCAGTTCATTGCAGAGTTCAACGTTGCTTCAGCAGGTAATCACCAGGGAATTCCCTGAGGTCCACTGGTCAGCACTCGATGCCCTTACTGCTGAGGACTTGAGTTCCATCCCTGGGCAGGGAACTAAGATCTTGAGAGCCCCACAGTACAATCAAACAAAAAACAAACAGGTTCTCACGTACTACATGCCAGGATGATCTTGGACAGTGAGAGGATGGCAGAAAAGAGAAAAACCTGTTCCCCCGGTGGAGATTAAATGATGCTCTTAGCATCTAAATCGAAACCATTCAGCTCCCCTTGGGCTGCTGGGCTTCTGGGCATCCTCAGGCGCCTCTCTGCCTGAAGTGCCCTTGCTTTGATAACCTCTTCAGTATTCAGCTTCGTCATGTCCTGGAAATGGGGTCCGCGCTGACCTCCCCATCTCCCCCACCTCCCATTCTGGCACTGAACGTCACTGGGCTCTTTTTGAGCGCCTGTCTCCGACCAGATGCACTTTTTGCAGCCGTCAGAAACAGTGGCACCTAACGGTAGATTCTGGATATGTTTGTTGAAAGAATGTAGTATTAAGTACATCTTGAGCTAACCCAGAAAAGTGTAAGTGTGAATTGCAACTAGGTACAGGTGGATAGCAGAAAAACCAAGGGATTGTTGTTGTTCTCATGTGAAAGAAGATAGTCCACAGTTGCTGGTAGGCATCCAGCTACTTCCTCATACAAAACAAATGGTTTCTTGTTTTCTCAAGTTCACCTCATGGTCCAAGTTGGCAATTGGCTCCAGACTTTAAGTCCATGATTAAGATCCGGAAAAGGAAGCCAGGAGGAAGAGCAGGAAGACTCCTCTCCCAGCTGAGTCAGTCCACTCGAAAGACCTTTCCTGGAAGCCCTGTTCAGCAATATCTATTTTCATGACTTTGATCCTCCCCACCAGGAGGGAGGCCAGAAATGTAGTTCTGTAGTGCACACGTCGCCCGCCAGAGTAAAACCTGTGCTGTGTCAGTGAGGGGGAAGGGAAGGGGATGGGCAGGCACAAAGCTGTCTGTCAGCTGGCAGCCTCTCCAAGAACACTTTACGTGCTGTTTTGGAATTTGTTTACAGGCGATTGGATTGGAAACTCTGCGAGGGCAAGTGTGTAATTGTGTCATCCCCAGGGCCTGTGGATTCTCTGAAAGTAAATAGAAATAATGAGATAACCGTAGTCATGTCTGTGTTCTGGGCTCTGTACCAGGCACTTTACAACATACACATTATCTCATGTTAATTGAGGAACCATGGCAGAGGCTGAGACTGACCGACATGCTGATCACCCAATGAGACCACAGCTGGCGTGAGTGGGAATCATACAGTTGCAGAATTGGAGGACATCAGCTGTCATCCTCGCGTACACTGGCGTTTGAAGTGATTTGTGGAGCTCTGTGGTTGTCAGTCCCTGGCAGGCAGATACTATCCCAAGATGGTAGGAAAAGTGACCTGTTTGAATTATCCCATCACCATCCACATTCAGCAGTGATTGCTGCACTGAGGTTTGCTTTGTTTAATTCGTGTTTGGCTGCACTGGGTCTTCTCTGCTGCATGTGGGCTTTTTCTGGTTGCAATGAGCAGGCGCCAGGACGCGCAGGCTTCAGTGGCTGCGGGGCTCAGGCTTAGCTGCCCCGTGGCCTCTGGGGTCTTCCCAACCAGGGATCAAGCCAGCGTCCCCTACCTTGCAAGGTGGATTCTTAACCACTGGACCTCCAGGGAAGCCCCACACCAAGGAGTGTTAACAAGTGTGAGCATTCTCATTTTCACTCCCTGTTAAGCATATGGGTCCCCCATTGGCTCCACCCAGTTAAGTCTGAGGCCATGGTCCCCACAGTCTTGGATGGGCACATTAGGTCTCCAGGGACCGAGGCAGGGAGGTCGAAGTGGAGTGAATGGGCAGATCACCCTCTCCTGGTGCTAAATGTGCGAGCCCTGCTAAAGTCCTTCCAGAAAAGCTTCAAGATGTGCTGATACAAGTTTAAGCAGAAGTACTGTTAGGAAAGAAAAGAACTCTGTAACAATCAGTCACACATACATCACACCAAGAGGTGAGAGACACAGTTCTTTGACAAGGAGTCAAATTAGAATGATTACGAAGTATAGCTCTTTCATGTATGTGTATTTTTTCCTATCATTTGACTTCATTACTTAAAGAGTTAGATGTTACACAAACTTTAATATTCATCTAGCTTTGGCAGAGATGTGGTGGTGTCGTGGATTTGAGCATTTAGCTTTCCAACCCCAGAGAGCAATATTTCTTCTTTCTCTCCATGATTGGATAACCTGTTGCGACCCATTACCAGGGCACTAAATTTCAAGTTCTCCATGCACCTGAGTAGGCCGCTACATATCTGGCCATCTTAATTTCAGTCTTGATTTATTGAAGCTGAATTACATTCCCAACTCTTCCTGGAGCTCTGGGTGAATTTTACTGCAAAAGCAATGGGGGAAAGTTGCCGTCATATATCTCTTGCCGGGCAGAGGTTCTCAGTACACAAGGGGCTCCTCATCCCGCTCCTCCACGTCTCAGGTCTGGATTTATATCACTGAAGCCCAGCTCCAGGGTTACATACAGGCATTTCCAAGATGAGATGGGGAATTTGATTTTGCAATAATGATTACTTGTTGCTGGAGCCCATATTCCTGCAGGCTCTGCCTTATTCTCCCTCCTGCTGATGAATAAAACTAATTCCAACTGCTACCTTATCTAGCAAAACTCATCTTTCACTTATGAGCGAGACCAAAAGGAGGGAGACAGGAAGTCGGGAGAATTTGAGATGCGGGCCACTTTTGCCACCCTGTGGCTCAAGGGTTTCTTCTTCCGTTAGCACTATTCCTTTAGGAATATTTTCATTTGCATTTCTTTGTGGGGAGAATGGAAGCGCCGCAGCTCTTCCAGCCTGCCGAGTTAACGTGATGGCCCATCCGTGCTGTCTCTTCCACTTCAGAGAGGCTGGGTCCCCAGGCTAGTGAGCTGCAGGAGGGACCCCACGGACTAGGCTCGCCATCTCTGCTGAGGGTCATCTGGGCTTGAGGCCTTGCTGAGATAATTTTTGTTCCCCACCCCGAACATCATCTGCTTGAGAAATTTGTGCCTGGCAGGCCTGTCTGTCCAAGTTAAGCTTGAAATACAGTAGTCAGCTAACCTGACAAGGCATTGCTCTAAACAGCAAGGCCCCAGGCCTGCTTTGCACAAGGCCACAAACTTCCAGCCATCTGATTACACGTTACAAAGTTTCTTTCGTACAGTCCAGGAACTAGTCTGTTTGTGCAAAAATGGGTTATCCTTCTCCCACTAGCCTAGTTTTGCTGGACCTCCTGCAACACACATACAGTCGTTCACTAGTGTCTGACTCTCTGTGACCCCATGCACTCTAGCCTGCCAGGCTCGGCTCCTCTGTCCAGGGGATTCTCCAGGCACGAATACTGGACTGGGTTGCTGTTTGCTTCTCCAGGGGATGTTCCCGACCCAGGGATCAAACCCAGGTCTTCCTCATCGCAGGCAGATTCTTTATCATCTGAGCCACCAGGGGGTGTTTGGCCCTCTGGCTGGCCTCACCAGCTCTACGTTCCTGACTGTTAGGCACTTGGCTTGAGCCTTGCGACTCATCTGAAAGTGCACTAGAGTTAACTGTCACTGTCAGAAGTTGGGGCACAGACGACAGACAGTGGCCTGAATGCAGTGGTTCTCGGGCTTGAGCGTGAATGGTCATCACCTTGGGCTTCCCAAAACACAGATTGCCGGGTCCCCACTTGACTTTCTGATTCCACAGGTCTGGTGTGGCAGCCCCACCATGAGAACCACACAGCGCAGCCGCACGCACCCACAGACGGGCTCTCTCGCTTTCACGTCCGAGTCCAGCGTTCTGGAGGTGGGCCCAGCGTGCTGTGGGAGCACCCTGACTTCCCACCGGTCGCCTCTGTCCCAGTGGCAGCGTCATGGCAGCAGCTCTCACGGTGAAGCACGTTCTCAAGTGGCAGAGCTACGCTGACAGCAGCGCTCAGGACAACAAGCGGGATGCGGGCCAGGAGAGACCAGAACCGTGAGGCTGCCCTAGAGGACCGCTGCGCCAACAGAGCGCTGCTGCACAACACACCTGCCCCTGCACTTAGCGCGCCAGCTGCCTTTCCAGAACTTGATATGACCAATACTCGGTGATATTAAGTATATGACCCCTGCTAAGTCACTTCAGTCGTGTCTGACTCTGTGCGACCCCACAGACGGCAGCCCACCAGGCTCTGCCATCCCTGGTTCTCCAGGCAAGAACACTGGAGTGGGTTGCCATTACCCCTAAAGACCGTCTAATATTTTCCTTTCTTTTCATCGGTTTCTTCCATTTTTAATTTGTTAACTCACTTCAAAAATACGTTCTACTGGTCAAAGGAAGTCACAAAGTCAGTCCAAACTGACCGACCTGAAAGGGGAACAAAGTCCTTCTCCTGATGGCAGAGCAGTGTGCTGTCCCGAGTATACAGGCAAGGAGGAAGTGGTGTAGACATGTTAGAGTCTCACCCAAGTTCGCTAATCGTGAGTTTCTGTAGTTAAAAAATGGGTATTTGGGTTTTTTAATTGTTTTTTTTGGGGGGGGGGTCACGTCTTACAGGACGTGAGATCTTATTTCCTTAACCAGGCATGGAACCCATCCCCCCTCCATTGGAAGCACAAAGTCTTAACCACAGGCCCACCAGGGAAGTCCTGAAAATGGGCACTTTAATATCTCCTGAAACAGATGAACGTGCAGATTGAGAATGTGGTGCTGTGTGCCGTCGTCTCTTAGTTGCTCAGTTGGGCCAACTCTTTGCGGCCTCGTGGGTCGTAGCCCACCAGGCTCCTCTGTCCGTGGGTCACCCAGGCAAGAATACTAGAGTGGTCTGCCATTTCCTTCTCCAGGGGATTGTCCCCACCCAGGGATCAAACCCTCATCTCCTGCAATGCAGGTGGATTCTTTACCATTGAGTCACCTGGGAAACCCATGTGATGTGTGATAAACAGTTTATAAATTGTAAAGTGCAAAACATAGACAAGAATATAATGGTGGCAGCTAAAGGCAGGCTGGAAGAATGAGAGTGGATTATACAGGGCTTTACAAGAAGATACAGGAGGTTACTGAAATAATACTGAGCATTTGATATGCCCCAGGCACAGTTCTAAGTACCTTACAAGTTTAATCTTTTTTAATCGTTACAGCTTTATAATATGGACATTTTATGGCCACTTTGTAGAAAAGGAAATTCAAGCAAGTGGCACAGCCAGAATTTGAACCCAGTTCTTAGTTCTGTCTGATTCCATGGAGAAGGCATGGCACCCCACTCCAGTACTCTTGCCTGGCAAATCCCATAGATGGAGGAACCTGGTGGCCTGCAGTCCATGGGCTCGAGAAGAGTCGGACACAATGGAGCGACTTCACTTTCACTTTTCACGCATTGGAGAAGGATTGGTGTTCTTGCCTGGAGGATCCCAGGGACGGGGGAGCCTGGTGGGCTGCCGTCTATGGAGTCACACAGAGTCAGACACGACTGCAGCGACTCAGCAGCAGCAGCAGCAGCAGCAGTTGATTCCAGTGTTAACTGCTCCACCTGGAGTTCTTCTATGGTTTATCTCCTAATCAGTTGGCAATTGGAGAAGGGGAGGAGCAGCTACCCCAGAACCACTAAAACAGAGCCTGGGGAGGCACAACCCGGAATGTTCACGTTTAACTCCACATTAGTGTGGGAGAAGCGATCACTCGTGAAGAGGGAGCCCAAAGGCAAATCCAGCCTCTGTGCCCCATCACTGAATTAAACCTTGGAGAGAGAGTTTTGGGTGAAGTAGAAAAGAATAGCTTTAAGACTGTGTGTCCCAACGTGGAGGGGTTAGTGAGAGTTTTATAGTAATGGTTCAAACACGGTGTGATCAGCTCGTGATACTCTTCACTCTTCTGATGGGCTGGTGATGAGGTAAGCGGGAGTCAGCATCATCAACCTTCTGTTTTCCAGCCAGTCTGGGGTCTACACATGCTTGTGGGCAGTTTTCAGTTAACTTCTCCCACCTGGTAGGGGTTTCAGTATCTGCAGACCTTGATGGGGAACCAGCGCCCTGCCCCAAGGCTATATTATTATTATTATTATTATTATTTGGCCTCATAGCTTGCAGATACCCTAGTTCACCAATCAGGAACTGAACCCAGATTACAGCAGTGAGGGGCTTCCCTGAGAGCTCAGTTGGTAAAGAATCCACCTGCAATGCAGAAGACCCTGGTTCGATTCCTGGGTCGGGAAGATCTGCTGAAGAAGGGATAAGTTACCCATTCCAGTATTCTTGGGTTTCCCTTGTGGCTCAGCTGGTAAAGAATCCGCCTACAATGCAGGAGACCTGGGTTTGATCTCTGGGTTTGGAAGATCCCCTGGAGAAGGGCAAGGCTACCCAATCCAGTACTCTAGCCTGGAGAATCCCATGGACTGTATAGTCCGTGGGGTCACAAAGAGTCGGACATGACAGAGCGACTTTCACTGTCTATCTACAGTAGTGGGAACACGGAGTCCTAACTACTCGACCACTAGGGAACTCTAGACATCACTGGTTCTGTTAACTGTTCCTCTCGTCTCCACATCCCCTCCCTTTACTAATTAACAACTGTTTGAACCTGCTCCTTGGAACTCAGGGAAGGTCACGGAACTGAATGAATTCTATTCCCTGTAATCAAGAAATGGGGGCCACCGAGAAGTTTCGTGCCCAGGAACCCCACAGGGTCCTGCTAGATATCAGTCCTGCCCAGGTTTTTCAGTTGTTCAAAGACACTAAGACACAAGCTTAGAGAGGACTTAGTCTTGCGGGTGCAGAAGGAAACTTGAGTGAGAAAGGTGCCTAGACATGCAGAGGATAATGAAGGGCTTTAAAAATAACTATGTTTTCTGGAGGTGGATGCCAAAGGGAGGGAAATGAAAAGTTAGAAGCCTGACTCAATAACTTGCAATAAGCCAAGTTCACATTCTGTTTATGAATCCATCTATTTTATGCCTCTTTATTTCCTCTGCTAGAAATTCCTAAGTTCCATCTTCACCCCACCCCACCTAACACCTCACTTCAGATCTGAAGACAAAACATACCTCCTCTGGGAAGTCTCTCCTCCTGACCACCTTCTATCCCCAGGTGTCCCAGGTGTGCTGCGCCTTCTTCCACACTATCACTTATAACGCCCTAGGTTGTAAACTTTGGTGGCTAGAGAAGCCCTTGAGGGTAAGCACTGTGCGGGAAGAGAGGACGGAGAGAGGGAGGGATTAAGAGATGAGTCTTAGAAACGCTGGATGAATATAGGAGGTGAAGAAGACACTGTCAAGTTGCACTGTCCTCTCCTTTCAACAGGCAGGAAGACTTGTTGAGACTACAAAATGAACTTTATCAAGTTTACCACACAGCCAAAATTACAGCAGATGGTGATTGCAGCCATGAAATTAAAAGACGCTTACTCCTTGGAAGGAAAGTTATGACCAACCTAGATAGCATATTGAAAAGCAGAGATTTTGCCAACAAAGGTGCGTCTAGTCAAGGCTATGATTTTTCCAGTGGTTATGTATGGATGTGAGAGTTGGAATGTGAAAAAAGCTGAGCACTGAAAGAATTGATGCTTTTGAACTATGGTGTTGGAGAAGACTCTTGAGAGTCCCTTAGACTGCAAGGAGATCCAACCAGTCCACCCTGAAGGAGATCAGTCCCAGGTGTTCATTGGAGGACTGATGCTGAAGCTGAAAAGCCAATACTTTGGCCACCTGATGTGAAGTGTTGACTCACTGGAAAAGACCCTGATGCCGGGAGGGACTAGGGGCAGGAGGAGAAGGGGACGACAGGATGAGATGGCTGGATGGCATCACCAACTCGATGGGCATGAGTCCGAATGAACTCCGGGAGTTAGTGATGGACAGGGAGGCCTGGCGTGCTATGATTCATGGGGTCGCAAAGAGTCGGACGTGAATGAGCGACTGAACTGAACACAGCAGCACTAGATTCTTGTCAGCACTGGATTTGTTTCTTCACGACTACAAATCAAAGCACCCTAGCAAGAAACGGTCCCTTCCATAATTGCACGCGTTTTCTCTTAGCCTAGGGAACAACTGATTGAGATTTTATAAATACAGATGCCAAGAACAGACACTTTTTGCTTTTTACATGGGCATGAATCACTCGGAGAAATGATTTGGGCAAACTAATCTCTAGACTTATTTCTTCATCTATTAGAAATGACAAAACTGTTCCCCACAGTTGCCATGATGACCAAGGTGGCAAAGCAGGCCCGTCAAAACTCTGTAAAACACTGGCGGCTGGCGACAGTGCAGGCAATGTATCTATGCCGCTATTATTAATGTTCCCTGGAGAAGGGCATGGCGACCCACTCCAGTGTTCCTGCCTGGAAAATCCCAGAGACACAGGAGCCTGGCGGGCTACAGTCCATGGGGTCGCAAAGAGTCGGACACGACTGAGTGACTAACACACACACACATTATTAATATTATTCTATAACTAAATTCCCTCTCCGCCAACCTCTCGAAACCTCTCCAGCGGGTTTGCTGCGGCGGCTGCTAAGTCGCTTCAGTCGTGTCCGACTCTGTGTGACCCCATAGACGGCAGCCCACCAGGCTCCCCTGTCCCTGGGATTCTCCAGGCAAGAACACTGGAGTGGATTGCCATTTCCTTCTCCAATGCGTGAGAGTGAACAGTGAAAGTGAAGTCACTCAGTCGTGTCCAACTCTTAGCGACGCCATGGACTGCAGCCCACGAGGCTCCTCCATCCATGGGATTTTCCAGGCAAAAGTACTGGAGTGGATTGCCATTGCCAGCCGGTTTTTAGGGAGGAGGAATAAGTTTAGCTCTAATTTTCAGACATCCTCTGCCGGCAGCACCTGCCCTAACCAGCATGGCGGCACCGGCTTCCTTCAAGGTCAGGTCACCGGCTACACCGTAGTGCCCTTACGGGAACCGCCCCTGGGTTGACTCGGCTTCCCCGACACCTTTTGATGACGTCAAAGCCCCGCGCAGGGAGAGCGGTCCGCGGAGGTGTGCGCAGGCGCAGCGCGGTCGCGGGTGGGCGGAGCTGGCCGGGATGAGCGGCGGTGGGACGGAGGCCCCGGTGGGTTGCGAGGCCGCCCCGGGTGGCGGCGGCGGCGGCGGCGGCGGCGGTGGCAAGAAGAAGGACTCTCTGGGGTTCGCGGGCTCGCCAGCGCACCTCATTATCAGGGGTATGGCGTGGCAGGGCTCTCGCCTGGTGGTCCCAGCCCAGCCCCACCGACCAGGCGGCGCCCTCTGACCCGGGGCCGAGCCGCAGGTCGAGGGGTGGGGGAGGCCGGGGGTGGGGGACCCTGGCCCGGTGCGCCCCCTTTTCTCCGCGCCCCCTTTTCTCCGGTGCCTCCCAGCAAGGCAAGCCGACCCAGCCCCTGCTGCTTCCTTGTAGAAGCCGCCTGTTTTGAAAGTTTATGTCAATCGCTTCATCCTTCTGAAACTTGGCCTTTGTGCTTGACGTTTTATTTGTGGGATTTGTCCATGTTAATTAAATGTTACCGCACTGTATTCATTTAAATTCACTGCTTTGTAGTATCCATGAGTATATTAGGTTGGTCCCACCCCCTCCCCCGCCTCGCCTTTTTTTACTTTCCTTATACTTGTCCCGTAGTAAGCAAGCATACATTGTCTCTCTTTTGTGTAAGAGGTTTTTCAAGGGCGCACACTTAGGCATGAAATTTCTGGGTGTGCATGTCGTCTAACTTTACTAGATGTGGCCAAATTGCTCTCTCAAAACTAGCGATTTACCAGCCAGATAATCCATAGTCTGAACTGGATTTTAATCTCAGCGTGAAATTGCTGGGTGTAAATGCCTTCACTTTATTAGATATTGCCTAATTGTTCTCAGAACGGCTTTACCAATTTACTAACCGGATAATCCATAGTCTGAACCGGATTTTAACCTGCGTATGTTTGTGGGGAACAGGAAGAGTGAAACAAGCTAGAGATTGTGCCACTTAGCATGTGTTGACCTTGAATTTCATTTTCTCTTTACAGATCTTGGAGAAATTCATTCAAGGCTCTTAGATCACAGACCAGTTATCCAAGGTGAAACCCGTTATTTTGTGAAAGAATTTGAAGTGAGTATTCGCAACTCATTTTGCAAAAATCCACCCTGATCTGCTAGTGTGTTAATACACAGAAGGGGAATTCTCTAGTTTTAAAATCTCTGATTTCTGTTCTTGTGTCCATAAAATATACAATGTAAAACTTATTAGGAGACATTGACATGAATAGAGGGAGCACAAGGGTAGGTGGGAGGAGCCTCGGGCTCCAGGTCTGGGGTCTCCTTTGGCTTGCTTACTGTCTGTTGAGCTCAGTTTTTCTTCTGTAAGATGCTGCTGCTGCTGCTAAGTCGCTTCAGTCGTGTCCGACTCTGTGCAGCCCCATCCCTGGGATTCTGCACGCAAGAACACTGGAGTGGGTGGCCATTTCCTTCTCCAGTGCATGAAAGTGAAAAGGAAAGTGAAGTCGCTCCATCGTGTCCGACTCTTCGGGACCCCATGGACTGCAGCCCACCAGGCTCCTCCTTCCATGGGATTTTCCAGACAAGAGTACTGGAATGGGGTGCCATTGCCTTCTCTGTCTGTAAGATAGGGTATAGTTTAAAAAAAAGAGAGAAGAATTTTAAAGATGGATGGGTCAATTTTCCAGACCCCTTTTCTGTATTCGTTTTTTTCTCATTTGAGGCAACAGCATCTACCCAAAGCTCTCAAGTTAAAGCATGAGAATCACCCCTGGCTATTCCCTCTCCTGTAGGTCACCTTCAGCGATCACGTTTCTAGACGTTACTGCATAAGTGTATCCTTTCTGATCGGTATGCCTGCCCTATCAACCCAGTCAAACCTAGTCTTCACCCTGCTGCTAGAGCAGTAGCCTTGGAGTGGCATAGTCATGTCCGACTCTTTGTGACCCGTGGATGTAGCATGTAAGTCCCCTCTGTCCTCCACTCTCCCAGAGTTTGCTCAGATTTATTGAGTCAGTAATACTGTCTAACCAGTTCATCCTCTGCGGCGCTCTTCTTTTGCCTTCAGTCTTTCCCAGCATCAGGGTCTTTTCCAGTGAGTCGGCTCTCGAATCATGTGGCCAAAGCATTGGAGCTTTGACTTGAGCAACTTCAGTCCTCCCAGTGGGATTGACAGGCGAAGGAACTCTGCCAGAGAGTTTAAAACCCTCGGATGTCATTTTCTGTCTATAGACAAAAGCCAGTATCCTGTTGTGACCTGGTCCCTGTCTTTCTAGCTGGACCATCTACCACGGAGCCTCTTACGTTCTGTCCCTACAGTCGTGATGCACCAGCCTGCCGTCCTGTTGGTGTTTGACTGTGGTTTTGCACATGTATAATTGGTCCACCGAGCATCACATAGTAACATCCCTCGCTCCTGATAGGTTGATGGTGGTTAACGGTGTTACACAAACAATTTTGTGATTCTCTGTGAGTCAGGATTTTATTTTCAAGTGAGATTCCAAGCAGGAAGTCTTTGGTCTGCCAAAAGGAGGGAAGATTTCCATAAACTCTTTACAAGTCCAGAAAGCCTCTGGTACAGAGCACTCAGGAGGCACAGACAGGGCTGCTGCACTGGACACCATTTCTGGGCCCAGCAGACGCAGAGTCAGCAGAACAGCTGCTTCACAGCGTTGTAGTGAAGATGGAAGGTGTGTGTCTCTTGGAATCTTTTCTGGTACCTGAAGGTGGCTGTTGGTTTTCTTCATCATCATCACTTTTGTTGCAGGATAAGAATAGTTATCCCTCACACGAAAAACTCACTAGACCCTGTCCCCTTATTGTGCTATGTAAAGATCGTTGGCAGTTCTTAGTGAGAAGAAGGTCTAGTTAAGTGTGGTGTGTACTCTGCTCAAGGTCTTACAGGTGAAGATCCGGGGCTGGGCCAGGCTCCATCGTTACTTGGTGCTGAGGGTCCTCCTGATTCCTGTGACTGGTGGGACTCACTTCCTCACTGAGGTAGAAGAAGGTCCCATTTCCTTGCTTGCCGTCAGCTGGGAGTCACTCAGCTCCTAGAAGCCGCCCACCTTCCTTGCCAGATGGTCTCCTCTTCAGAGATTGGGGCTTCCCTTGTGGCTCAGCTGATAAAGAATCCGCCTGCAGTGCAGGAGACCTGAGTTCAATCCCCAGGTTGGGAAGATCCCCTGGAGAAAGGAAAGGCTACCCACTCCTGTATTCTGGCCTGGAGAATTCCATGGACTGTATAGTCCATGGGGTCACAAAGAATTGGACATGACTGAGTGACCTTCACTTACTCACTCACTCAAAGATTTAATAAATGGAGACTCCATCAGGTGGAATCCCTCTCATGCTTCAAGTCTCTCTTGCCAAGAAGAGCCCCGGTCTTATTAAGGACTCACTGATGAAGTCAGGCCTCCCTGGGATCGTCTCCCTTAAAGTCAGCTGATGTGAGACTTTACGTAAACTGTAGAATAGCTTCACAGCAGGACCTCCATTAGGGTTTGACCAAATAACCGACAGGTGTCTGTGGGCTCTCCGTGTGGTGCAGCTGTAAAGACTGCCTGCCAAAGCAGAAGACGGGATTGAGCCTGGGTCGCGGAGGTGCCTAGAGTGAGAAGTGGCAGCCCACTCCAGCGTTCTTACCTGGAGAATCCCGGGGGGCGGAGGAGCCTGGCCCAGGGCCACAGTGACAGCTTCCTCACTGAGGTAGAAGAAGGTCCCATTTCCTTGCTTGCCGTCAGCTGGGAGTCACTCAGCTCCTAGAAGCCGCCCACCTTCCTTGCCAGATGGTCTCCTCTTCAGAGATTGGGGCTTCCCTTGTGGCTCAGCTGATAAAGAATCCGCCTGCAGTGCAGGAGACCTGAGTTCAATCCCCAGGTTGGGAAGATCCCCTGGAGAAAGGAAAGGCTACCCACTCCTGTATTCTGGCCTGGAGAATTCCATGGACTGTATAGTCCATGGGGTCACAAAGAATTGGACATGACTGAGTGACCTTCACTTACTCACTCACTCAAAGATTTAATAAATGGAGACTCCATCAGGTGGAATCCCTCTCATGCTTCAAGTCTCTCTTGCCGAGAAGAGCCCCGGTCTTATTAAGGACTCACTGATGAAGTCAGGCCTCCCTGGGATCGTCTCCCTTAAAGTCAGCTGATGTGAGACTTTACGTAAACTGTAGAATAGCTTCACAGCAGGACCTCCATTAGGGTTTGACCAAATAACCGACAGGTGTCTGTGGGCTCTCCGTGTGGTGCAGCTGTAAAGACTGCCTGCCAAAGCAGAAGACGGGATTGAGCCTGGGTCGCGGAGGTGCCTAGAGTGAGAAGTGGCAGCCCACTCCAGCGTTCTTACCTGGAGAATCCCGGGGGGCGGAGGAGCCTGGCCCAGGGCCACAGTCCATGGTCACAGAGTCCAGCAGGACTGAGCGGTGTTGCTGTTGGCCAGTCGCTCGGTCGTGTCCAGTTCTTTGCGACCCCATGGACTGTGGCACGTCCCCTTCTCCCGCCTTTAATCTTTCCCAGCATCAGGGTCTTTTCTAATGAGTCAGCTCTTCACATCAGGGGGCCAAAGCATTGGAGCTTCAGCTTCAGCATCAGGCCTTCCAGTGAATATTCAGGACTGATTTCCTTTAGGATGGACTGGTTGCAGTCCAAGGGACTCTCAAGAGTCTTCTCCAGCCCCACAGTTCAGAACCATCAATTCAGCTTTCTTTATGGTCCAACTCTCATATCCATACATGACTATGGGAAAAACCATAGCTTTGACTAGACAGACCCTTGTCGGCAAAGTAACATCTCTACTTGTTAATATGCTGTCTAGGTTGGTCATAGCTTTTCTTCCAAGGAGCAAGCGTCTTTTAATTTCATGGCTGCAGTCACCATCTGCAGTGATTTTGGAGCCCCAGAAAATAAAGTCTGTCTCTGTTTCCATTGTTTCTTCATCTATTTGCCATGAGGTGATGGGACCAGATGCCAGGATGTTAGTTTTTTGAATATTGAGTTTTAAGCCAACTTTACTTTTTCACCCTTCTCTTTCACTTTCATCAAGAGGCTCTTTAGTGCCTCTTTGCTTTCTGCCATAAGGGTGGTTTCATCTGCACATCTGAGGTTATTGACCTGCATACAGATTTCTCAGGAGGCAGGTAAGGTGATCTGGTACTCCCGTCTCTTTAAGAATTTTCTAGTTTGTTGTGAATCACACAGTTAGAGGCTTTGGTGTAGTCAATGAAGCAGGTGTTTTTCTGGAACTGTGTTGCTTTTTCTATGATCCAGTGGATGTTGGAAATTGGATCTCTGGTTCCTCTGCCTTTTCTAAATCCATCTTGAACCTCTAGAAGTTCTCAGTTCTTGTCCTGTTGACGCCGCTTAGAGCACAGCACAGGGTGTATCTGGAGGTGGGGGTCTCAGGGACCACCTTAGACTTCTGCCTCCCATAAGCTCTTATTACTACCTATGTTTTTCTTACTCTCTGCTTGTTTATTGCCTATTGCCCTTCACGAGAATGTAGACAGTTAACCATTCTTACGCTTTGTTATATCCAAGTGCCTGAAAGAGTGTCTGGTGTGTTGAAGGTGCCTAGTATGATCCAGGGGGGCAGGTGGCAGAGCTTGGACTGGAACTTGGTTTTTCCAACATGCGCTGGTTTTTCCATACGTCATCGTTCTCCCCCCTGCCCCAGGCTGACTAATTTGAAATACTAAATAGTTTTTGTTTTTTTTAAAGTTTGTAAATGTGTCTCTAAAGACCTGTGTGTGTGTCTGCGCTCAGTTGTGTCCAAGTCTTTGTGACCCTGTGGACTGCAGCCCACCAGGCTCCTCTGTCCATGGGATCCCCCAGGCAAGAATGCTGGAGTGGGCTGCTTCCCTTATCCAGGGGATATTCCCAACCTAGGGATCAAACCCACGTCTCTGATGTCTCTTGCATTGGGAGGTGGATTCTTCACCACTAGCACCACCTAGGAAGGAAGTTGTTTACTAAAGAAGAAAATTTTCGCACTGGATGTGGTAGATGTAAGCTTGTTGTAGAAGGTCCGGCAGAGCGTCCTGAGCACGCCTTTGCGGGCGACCCCGAGTTAGGAGCCAGCGCTGTGTCCGTGGGTGAGGCAGACCCAGGCGCCTCTTTCCGCAGCCGGGCTGACTCCTGTCCTCACGGAAGAATGGTCTCTGAAGGGCTCAGAGCGTTTCGTCACCGTGCTGGCGCGCTCTGCAGCTGCCTGGCGCATCAGTCGTCGTCATGAAAGGTCCCCGATCCTGGCCTCTCCCACAATCACCTCCGGGGCGGTCTTTCTGGGAGTTCAGGGGAAATTCCTCTACATCGGGCTCAGCTGCCTTTTCTGTTACACTCTTACCTTTCCCCTTCCAATTGTGAGGGAGACGCTGAGCGTGTTTTAGAGATTTAGAGTTGAGCAAATATGTGCGCTACTTACAGCTCTTTTGGCCCAAATAATACCCTCCTCTACGTAATGAAAGCGGTCTTTTCTGAAGAGCGAGCTTCCTGGAAGCTTCTCGTCTTTTCTTTTTTTTTAGTTTATTGAAGTACAGTTATTAACAGTGTTTCAGGTACACAGCAAAGGGTTTGAGTTATGCACACACACATTTGTTTTTCAGATTCTTTTCCATTACAGATTATTACATGACGTCGAACGTGGTTCCTTGAGTTTCGTCTTCTCTAGATCATTTAAATGTGGTTCACTTGAAGCAAACCGGCTCACTTGTAAAGGGAAGCTTGTTTGCAGTTTTTGTATTTTTAAAAGTTAATGCACCCGGCACCAGTGATCTTGTTCTTGATAAAATTTCGTCTCCAAAAGAAAGGAGTGACTGCCACACGGTGGCAGCGTCGCTTCAGTTACCGGCGTCCTGATCTCAGACTGTGGGCCCTCTTTCCGTGTTTGCTAGTGTTTCAGGACCCTTGACTGTCCTGCTCCCGACTTTGCACAGCACTTGTATTTCCCCGATTCCAGTCAGGGCTGTGAACAGAGATCCCGGCGGGGCCCCTCGGGGGCGCGTCCACCTGGTGGTCTCAGCGAGTGAGGAGGTGCCGGACCTCTGAGAGGGGAGGCCCACGTGGGTCACAGTCATGACCTGCGGTCCTGCGCCAGCTCCTTGCTTCACCTTCAGCAAGTTTCATTCTCTGTTTTACTCAAGAGTTCCCAAATATATCCGACCGTGTCTGAAGGAAGGTATTTGGTTCGTAGGGACAGACCCCTGAAGAGAGTGGCTCTCCTTTCCTCCCACAGCGGCCAGAGCCCCACGACCTCAGCCTTTCCTCCAGCAGGGCTGCTCACGTCCTCTTGCTCACAGGGCGGCTTCGGGAGGCCAGCCATCACGTGTGCATTTCCTGCAGCAGAAGGGAAGGCGAGTGGGAAGAGGCTAGTGGTATCTGTTCCACAGGCACCTTTACCACCAGGTGCTCCCCAGGTGGCTCAGTGGTAAGGAATCCACCTGCTAACACAGGAGATGCAAGAAACACAGGCTCGATCCCACTGCAGTGGTCTTGCCTGGAAAGTTCCAGGGTGAGAGGAGCCTGGTGGATTACAGTCCTTGAGGTCGCGAAGAGTTGAACACGACCGAGCAGGCACACCGCCACCGCAGTGATTCCAGGAATGCTTGGCGATCACCAGCAAACGGTGTTTGGGTGTTCAGAGGAAGAGAGAAGAGGGGGACGGCTCCAGGACTGTGCCTCCGCAGATACGCAGAAACAAACAAAGTCTCTACCTCCAGGGACTTACCAGCTGCAGAGAGCAGACTGTGGTGATGAGATTATGATGATAAAACCAGCACAGTGATTGAGATCTCAGAAGAGGGAACCGCTCTCAGCTGAGTTGGGAGGGAACTTTTCAGAAGAGGGGCTGATGTTTGACCTGAGAAAGAAACATAGATGTTAGAGAAATACAGGAAAAGGGGAGGCAATGTGGATTAAATTTGAGGGAGGAAAAAAAAGATTGTTCAGATAGGTGCAGTAATGAGAAGAGTTGGGAAGGTTCATGTTGATGCATTTGAATGTTGATTTATTAAAGAGAAAATCCCTTGACAGGCAGGACAAAGTGAAATTTCACTTGACATCTGATCTCTCAGTTTGGTTAGGTTGTAAAAGTATCCAGATTATTAAATATAAGGAAAAAGTCTATCCCTCATATGACATGTAATAAATTTATACATATATACACAGTATAGTTTTAGGACTTGTGGGACTATTATTTGAAGGAAAGAAAAATTTAAATATTACATCAGTCTGTCATTTCCTCTCTGACACTATTACGTCTTTAATGTAAAAATATAATAACTGTACTAATACTCTGAATAATTGCTGACATTTTTATGTGTTTTGTGCCAAGTACTGTCTTAAACATATTGTATGAGCACTTGTTATCAGTTTGAATTTGAGAAAAGTTCACCGGATCTGTGATCTTATGGGGTGTTATACATCAGAAACCAAGCTTCATTCTTTCATCCTCTCTCAACTTCTGTATAAAATTTTTTATTATGGAAAAATTTGAGTGAAATATCTTACCCCAGCTGCTCCAAAAGATGGTTCAAAACAAAACCTCTAGTAACTACTATACCATTATTTCCTCATAATCACATTTACCATGCTTCATTTTCAATGAACTTTTTGCATTGTATTATTTTAAGGTTTACAGTAAACTTACTAATACAGCACAGAGTTCTCGTGTACCCCTCGCCCACTTTCTCCCATTATTAATCTTTTCTATTAATTACTGTGCCACATCGGTAAAAACTAAGAAACTGACATTGGAACATTACTGCTGATGAAGCACCAGACTTTGCGCGCATTTCACCAGTTTTCCATTACAGCGCCCTTCCTGTCCCGGGACCTAACCCAGGGCCGCCCACTGCTTTTAGCTGCCATGTCTCTCTAGTCTGCTTTGGTCTGTGACAATTTTTGGGCTTTCCTTGTTTCTCTCGATCTTGACAGTCTTGACTTCTGGCCAGCATCCTGTAGAGTGTGGCCCCGTCTGGGTCTGTCTGATGTTTTCCTTAGGATTAGACGGGCTGACACACTCTGGGAAGGCGTCCCAGCGAGGGAGCACGTCCTTCTGGTCACGTCACCTCGGGAGGTGCATGCCCTCGTCATGACGTCACTCACGAGGTCACCCTTCTGACTCCACCCTGAAGTCCATGTTTCTCTCATTCCCCGCTTTATTCTCTGGAAGCGAGTCACTCAGTCGAGCCCACCCAGGCGGGAACGTGGGTTAAGCTCAGCTTTCCGAAGCTGGGGCTGAGCTCTGGGTCCCAGGACCACCCCCCAGTGCACCAGTTCACCAGCACTTATCAGCAGGCTGGTGCCCGAGGTTTATCGTGGCTGAAGGAGGCAAAGCAGACTCGCAGAGGGAACAGGTGCCTGGGGAGGCATCTAGAGGAAGCCGGGCAGAAGCTTCCAAGAGTGTCTCACCCGGTGGAGTCACACAAGGCACGCTTCACTCCCCCGGGAGTGGGTCCTGACGGCATGTGATGTGCTGTCTCCCGGGGAAGCTCATCTGAGCCTGGGGGTCCGGGGCTCTCACTAGGGACCCAGCACGCAGACAGCCTCTGCCGGGCACGTATCAAAGTTCTGGGCTCCTGGACGGGGGGAGGCGTCTTGTCATTCGTGGGAAGTGCTGCCTGCTTGGGGGCTGTTGGCTGGTTGAGGTCCCCGTCCCCACAAAGGCCAGCCACACAGGCAAGGTGTGCTCAGGTCCCCAGCGATAACTCTCGTCTACACAGGGAAGAACCCACATGCTGCTACTGCTTCCACACACTTTCGTTTGAGTGAAGTGGAATCAGAGCGTAATAATAGAAGCTTTATGATAATAAGAACAACAAAATGTAATTTAAAATTGATCATTTCTTTGCCACAGATGAAATGCATGGAATCTAGGTCTCTCTCATTCTTTTAGTGTTTCTTATGCCCATTTTTAAACATTGGTATGAAAATACGAGTCATATTTGCAACTTTTGAAGCATTTCATAATTAAAAAAAATACCTCCAGGTTGTGACCTCAGTCATCGCCAAATAATTAGAAGAAGGCTGTATGAATTTCAGTAATAAGTAGTAACATAGCAACCAGAACTTGGGTGGAAGTCTCAAAAAGTAATCGCTAAGATTTAAGGCACAGCATGTACTTTTCTTTTAAAAGGAAAGCGTGGTCTTCGAGAAATGCGAGTCCTTGAAAATCTGAAGAATATGATCCATGAGACGCATGAACACACTCTTCCCACGTGTAGAGCAGCAATGCAAGACAGCTTAAACCAGGTTCTGCGGAGACGTAAGCCAGCGGGTTCTTACATTGTTTCATTTCACAGTGCATGCTCTGCCCAAACGGATTTCCCCGGGGTGTGTGTTTGGTGGGAGGTGGAGACGAGAGAGGGAAGCCGCCCAGTTTCAGAAGTCAAGTGATTTAGTGTGTGTCGCCCTGATGTTCAGAGCATCAACCTCCCCAACAAGGTGGGCGTGCAAGATTTCCCTTCCAGGATGTAAGAAAATTGAAACCTTTTTTTAACCTTAAAAAAATGTATCTGCAAGAAAATGTCTGATGGCCAGGAATTAGGGTGTGCAATGAAGCTTCATTGCCAAGCAGGACTCCACAGTTTCTAACTTAAAAAAAATAAAAAAGTCCTGTCGTAAATGTTGTGTTTTATCACTTTTTGCATTAAGCCAAATGTTTTAATGTGGAAAGATGTTTGCTAAAAAGAATACTTTTTAAACATATCAAATTACAAGATCAAAGGAGTTTCATGAGTAACTGAGTTTAAAATCAGAGGTGTTAGAAGAAACTCAGGACTTCCCCTCAAACCCACATCGATGCTGTCCAGTCTGTCCAGGGACAGAGGGTGCTGGCAGATAATGAGCGGCGGAAAGCGGAGCAGCGTCTTTCTAGAGGAGAAGGGAAGCAGCAGGACTTCCCTGGTGCCAGTGCCTGAGGCTCTGCGCTCCCATTGCTGGGGCCCGGGTTCCAGTCCCCAGACAGGGAGCTGTTAGTAGGTCCCACACACCGCAACTAGAGTTTGCATGCCACAGCTGAGAGCTGGTGAGCCAAAGAAACAAGTATTTTTTTTTTTTTTAAGGGCTGGGAACATAGTGGCCTGTGAGGGGAAAGGCAGGAGGGCTTGGCTAATGACCAGGTTACATGAGGGTGTGTGTGTGCAAGTCTGGTTGAGTCTTGTGCCCTTGGATGCTAGGAGGAGGTTGGCGAGGACAGGGCGACATGTGGTTTCTCTGAGTGGAAGAGGGAAGAGTCTAAACCTGACCTTGGGCTTTACATGTCGCTGCAGACATGCCCTTGCTCCTTCATACAGTCCATTCCTTAACCTTGAGAAGCTGTCTCAGACATTACACTGGAAATAAAACTCAGATTATTGATCAGAATGCCTGTGTATGCTTTTGAGATGTGCTGTAACTTTTATACACTTTGAGTACATAAAAATAAGTGGGATTATAATTAGTTCTTTAAAAGAAAAACTATGAATGGATTTTTCAATCCATTTAATTCCTGGGTCATTGCTGTTTATGCTGGGAAGCCTCATGTTAAAAGCACACACAGCGGCCTTGGGGGCACTGCTGCTGCTGGAAGCAGGAGTGGCTTCCCCAGTAGGCTCCAGCCTAAAGATGGCCTTGTATCTCTCATCACGAACGTCACAGGTATAATGGAGATAATCGTTTGCTGTTAGGGCCAGCATAGTTTTTTAAAAATTGGCCTGGGCCCAGCTGCTGTTCCTGGGGAATTTCATGTTTGAAAAGTCGACATTTTAAGCTGCAATGCTGGCTTGTGTTTATCTATGGGATATATTCTCATCTAAGTAAATTAAAGTTAAGCTACGAGGTTAGTGACAGTGGGGCTCTGTCTTGTGCCTGTCAAGCCGTCTTAGCTCTGCACATCTGAGAGCTGAGCTGGGCCTGCGGTCAGCTGAGACTCCCAAAACTTGGTGTGCGGACCTTCAGCTGTTGGTCTAACACTGAGCGTGAAACTGAGCTACAGTGGGGCTTTGGGGGGTGGGGGCCGCATCCTGGACTATTGGCACAGAGACGGTTATAGAATCCTAGCTGAGCGTCTTAGCACTGGGTGAGCAGGGACGACAGAGCCAGGAATCACCTGTGGCTTCTGGAAATTTTGACCCCGGAAAGGCCCTGAGCTTTGGGAGGATGTGTGTAAGCCGGGAGAGTGACCCAGGTCATCAGGACACAGCCTTTACGTTTCTCCATCCCAAAAACACTGCTGAGTGTCTGCTCTTCTTGCTTAGAATCAGGGACCAGTCCTCCTTTTGAGAGGGTAAGAAGGACAGACGGTCTCCAGGGTGTTTCTCAATTTAAGTTAACCAACAAGGCCATAGGAGAAGAATTTTCTCTCCCTTCCTGCCTTCCTCTCTCTTTTTAAAACTTTATTTTTCATTTTTTAAACACACGGATATATGTCTAAGTAATAAGAAAGTAGACATAAGAAAATAAGAAAAAGAAGAAAGCAATAAATGAGTTTAGTTATCTAAAGATAACCGTTGGTTTTAACTTTGGTGAATTATCACGCCGACATCTTTGTGTATACATACATATATATATATAATATTGAAATAGAAGACTGAGTTACGGTGCTAACTGAGTGAATAGTTGGGAAGGTGTGAGGGGCAGAAGAGGACTTTGGGTAAGAATGGGCTCAGACAATCTTTAAGGTTTTAATTTTTAAATTTTACTTGAATTTAGCAGAACAGAATCTCAAAACTGAAGGAAATACATTAAAGTAATTGTTGCTTTGTTGCAAGAGAGAGTTGTTGCTGAAAGATCACTCAGAGAAAAATAATGATTAAAAGACGGGCAGAAGTTAGAGCCCTGCTGTTTCTGCGTGAGGTGCCAGGGGCAGGGAGGCGCAGGCCCCACCCCTTCCCTCTGCTTCCCCCCCTACTCCCCCCCAGCCCCGGCCTCTCAGTTGTG
>SJYC01116559.1:0-28092 GCA_006408675.1 Madoqua kirkii | reverse complement strand
GGTTTTACGGTATTTGCTTTCCATTCTGCAGTAATAATGCTGCCAATTGTTTAGTCTTCAGTTCAGTCGCTCAGTCGTGTCCGACTCTTTGCGACCCCATGAATCGCAGCACGCCAGGCCTCCCTGTCCATCACCAACTCCAGGAGTTCACTCAGACTCACGTCCATTGAGTCCGTGATGCCATCCAGCCATCTCATCCTCTGTCGTCCCCTTCTCCTCCTGCCCGCAATCCCTCCCAGCATCAGAGTTTTTTCCAGTGAGTCAACTCTTCGCATCAGGTGGCCAAAGTACTGGGGTTTCAGCTTCAGCATCATTCCTTCAGTTTCTCTCTGCTTTGGTTGGTTTTTAGATCTGTAACGCTGTGGTTATGGCTCTGTTTGTCTCCTTAGTTCTGTGGTCTCATTTTTCATGCCGTGTGTTTGATGTCTTGTAATAAACTTGTATGATTATTTTTCTGAGGGAGCATCTGTGGAGGACGCTGAGGCTTTCTTGCAGGACGGATGCGTTGTCTTATCTGACTCTCTCACATCGAATCCCTTTCTCCCTACTCCCCAGCTCTGTTTCTCTGCAAATTAAAGCCTGTTAGAGTTCTAAGAATTCTATCAACCCACGTTCTCTTTCTCGGGGTGGGGTGGTTGTGCTGGCTTGAGGCAACTCGGTTCTTCATAGAATCTGTTCCTGTTGCTGCTGAATTAGGAGCAACCTAAACGTGGAGTCGAAGAGATGGGAAAGGCTAGAGAGATGAGCCTTTTCCTCGTGGAGTCTCGACTGGTGAGGAGAGGGAAAAGAGAAGTGGAGTCACTTCTAAGGTAGTTTTCTTAGATTTGAGGAAAGCGGTTTCCTTAAATTCGGAAAGCAAACCTTTTTTTGGTCATGTGGATGGAAAATTAAAAAATATGTTACTTCAGAGACAGATTTCTACAAATGGATATTCTAAGGACAAGGATAATGGTGCTAAGAAAAGTGTGCCTTTGTCAGATGCATTCTAATTAAGTTTTTAAACGGCAAAATAAATGTCATGTTCCTGTAACTCTTAGATTAAGCGCAGAAAATGATGAAGCGCCCAAAGTCCATAAAATGGATTTTTTAAAAGTTATGTTCAGAACCGGGAGGGGTTGGGGGGGAACCAGGAAATGGTGGAGCCAGTGCTCAGGAGAGATGATGTAATATTTATACACCACAGAAAGAAGGCAGAGCTAATCAACTCGTGTTGCGTTTTGTTTTCAGCTTTTCTATTAGAACAAACAATGATTGGGAACCTTCACTTTTAGTACTTCAGTGTTTCTTTGATTTGACTAGAACGAATGGCTACTGATAAAAACTTGAGTTTTTAACAGTGGCATCCTCCTCTTTGCCGTGCTCTCCCAGGGAGGGCCTAACATTCTTCTGAAGTAAGTCCCGGTGCCTGCCCTGCATGGAGCTCTGTGCTCCCTGGGGCTGGCTCGGGGCGGGTGAAACAGCTGGGGAAGCCTCTGTTTGAGGCAGTGCGAGGTCACATGGTAGGATATACAGCTGCCTGATAAAAGAATTTCAAATAAGAGTAAATCCACACAGGGAAGGGATTCACCTGGAGGGCTTTATGAAGGCACTAAACGTGGGAGTGGGCTTTTGAAACGTAAGCATCATCACTGGAGGAGAGAAGTGAGGAAAGCACTTTGCCTGGGGAGAGGCCAGGGTGTAGAATGATAGTAGCGGTCACTTTCTTGTCTGCTTATTATGTGCAAGAAGCTCTGCTCTCAGTGGCTTTTACTGTTAGTGTTAATCTTTCCGTGGCTTTTAAGCATGCTGTCTACTTCGTTACCTATTCCTCCTATCAGCTCTTAGTCCTCTCACCAGTCGTTACGTTCATTTCACAAATGAGGAACTAAGATTCTGAGAGGTGAGGAGCAGCAGCGCTAGCACCTAGTAGGTGCCCACGAAATCACCTGACAAACGGCTGAATGAGTGAGGAAGCAGACACGCCCCGGAGCAGTTACACGGGGAGCAGGAGCTCGGCTCTAGGTGTGACTGACGGAGGCTGACTCTCAGCCTGCACGCCAGCCAGCAGAGTAAGTGAAGACGTGTGTGCAGAAGTGAAATGGGTCTGGGAGATGCAGAGGTCTGGCGTGATGGAACACTGTCCTTGGTGAAACCGTAGGAGGGGTAGAGTGTTGAAGGCGAGAGCGAGTCTGCAGAGTCGGGGTCTGATTTTAAGTCCTGCTCTCTGTGTCTGTTAGTCACGTTACGGACATTTCACATCTTCACACATCAGTTTTTTTATAGATGCCAAAAATCTATAAAATGGGACGGTGATCCTTGCCTAGTGGAAAGTGGAGAGGAGTAAAACGTGGACAGTACTTAGCCCAGCTCTTGGCACATAGTCATACTCAGCAATTAGCTGCAGTAATTATTACCAGCTGTTGCAGTTCATTGAAAAGGAAACTGACTGGAAAGCAAGCAGGCCAGAGAAACCTGAGTCCTGCAGTGGCAGCCAGGGTGAGTTAAAGGATGGGAGAGGAGGCGAGAAGACTAGCAGAAGGTCACTGGAGCTTTCTGGGCATCTAGCAAGTCCTGCCTGCAAGGGAGCAGCAGTATGATGAGGAACGGGAGGGAGGAAGTGGATGAATCAGAGGCGTGTAAAGGCTGCCTCCATCAGAAGGGAAGAATACGTTTATCAGGTGTTTTATATCTTTTCAGAGAATCTTGAGGTCGTTGATGATGACTTGTCATCAAAATTGGCACTAAATGTCCTTGGCTCACAAATGATAGTGGTTCTCATTATGCCATTCCAAATCCCTTTTTTTTTTTTCCCTTTTTTTAGCCACTGTGCCGTGAACAAAACCAGCTTTGTTGGTGTAGTTTCTTGAGATCTAAGACAATCCAAGTGTTTTTTTGTTTGTCCTTTTGTTTTTTAATCCAGATAAGTTTCCCCTTGAGTGAGGGCTGGTGACTGAAAATCCACTGTCTGTTTTATTTCAGTGCAAGCAGCTACTGACTCGGTGTGTAGACTCCAGCAGAGGGAACAGGAGCGAAAAAAGGTAAAAGTGGAGCCTTTGGATGATGGAGCCTGTAATTCCAGGGCTTTTATCATCGTATTATTAGCAGTGACTTTTGGTTTAAAAAAAAAACAAAAACCTCTGAATTTGTTTGCTTTCATGCAGTGATTTTTAAAGATTAAAAAATAGCCGATTCATTGAAGATGTGCTGAGTCCGTGAAGTCACATAATTGCACTGTGTATTTTTATAATTCAAATTGCAGACTTTTTTTTTCCTTTTCAACATTTCCATCTTTTCCCTGAAAATGGATTTCTCTCTAGGAGGAGAAAGAATAGGACTTTTACATGGAACAGAAAATACCCACCAGCTTGGAAATAGCAGTCTTTGAGCCTGAAGCCTTGAGTGTATGATGTATATTTTTTCTAGAGAAGGAGGCATTCGTGCCTGTGGACGGGCTCTTTAATGACTAATCTGAGAGTGTGTGAATCACTTGCTGGGTAGTGCTTCGCTTATTTAAATTATATCTTAACTAAATTCAGGTGTGGAAAAACAGCACGAGAATTTAAGTTCCCGTGATACTTTGGTGCTTTCCGTTTAAAGAATTTTTATAACTTATTTATTACTCTAAGCCCGTAGAAATATGCTTGTTAAGAAATGTGGAAAATACTGCCTTTTTGCATGTAGTGTATCAGCAGGTGTTACTGTCTCCATTTCTCTGCAGTGTGTGGTTGGTTAATCCATGATAATGGTACAGATCTGCCACTGCAAAAAAAAAATAAACTTTGCCCAAGTTTAAATTTCTCAACTTTCTGTTCAACTCGTAATGTGGATATGAAGTTTAAAGATTCAGCAGTTTGATGAATCAAGCCTTACCCAAAGGACTTGATGGTTCAGCCAGGCAGGAAGGCTGCCTGGGAGGAACAGGGTCCCAGTGGGCCGGGGGAGGCAAGGCTCTCGCCAGCCCACCTGTGACCTGGCAGGGCTGTGCTGGCCGGGGAAGTCGGGGCGTCATACCCACGGAGAGCACAGCGAGGGCGCCCCCGTGGGTGGGGTGGTAAAAAAAAAATAAACTTTGCCCAAGTTTAAATTTCTCAACTTTCTGTTCAACTCGTAATGTGGATATGAAGTTTAAAGATTCAGCAGTTTGATGAATCAAGCCTTACCCAAAGGACTTGATGGTTCAGCCAGGCAGGAAGGCTGCCTGGGAGGAACAGGGTCCCAGTGGGCCGGGGGAGGCAAGGCTCTCGCCAGCCCACCTGTGACCTGGCAGGGCTGTGCTGGCCGGGGAAGTCGGGGCGTCATACCCACGGAGAGCACAGCGAGGGCGCCCCCGTGGGTGGGGTGGGCGGGGCCTGGCTGGACCGCAGGTATTGTTCTGGGCTCTACTTGACTAGGTGCCATTGGGGCTGAAACATTTTAGTTTAAGGCAGTTTGTACACACAGAGGCTAAAGATCTAGGGGTCCCAAACCACGGACACTAATATAGTGTAGGATCAAGTTAAGACCTGTCGTAAAGTTGTGGGGAACTTTGCTTGGTCCAGGCAAAAAGTGTGTTTACTAGGAGGAAGGGGGCACCCCAGCCCAGCCTTGATCCGAGTGTCGGAATTCGAGTGATGGAAGATGGGAAGAAAGATACTGTAGGACGGGACAGGGGGAGCGAAGCAATGGGTGGGAGAGGTCAGGGGTCCAGGGAGCTGGCGCGTGGAGTATCCACGTGGGTCCTTCCGGAGAAGAGCGCAGAGAACCAGGTGTGAGATGTGAAGCAGTTTGTTGCGGAAGCACCAGGGACGTGTTTGCGTTTGAGAATCAGGGAGGCTATGATAGAGCCCGGACTGTAGCATAAGCAGTTCTCACGGCTTTCAAATTAAAAATGAAAAAGAGTCTTTTTTTTTTAATGTGACTGTGCACTCGTTATTGATCTTCATTTCTAAGACAGTCTCAGAGCAATTCTGATTTCTGATAAAATGGCAATTCTTGCCATTCTTGAGCAGAACCTAAAATTAAATTATATTGGGGATGGATGGTTCTTCTTGATTCTTTGAACTTTTTTCACATTTGGTGTATTAACAGTGTCTAAGGAAGAAAACTACCAGATTGGGGAGAAAAATACATGGTATCTTCTGTTTTTAGGTGCTTGCCTTTGTTGGCTAACCGTGTGCCCTTGGGTAAGCCTTTGAGCTTCGACACAAATGCTGGTTGTTCTCACCGGGTGGATTGATGATTTCTATGCCTGATACACTGAGTTGTGTAATTTATGTGAAATAGTGTTACTCTCCAAATGTCAGGTGGCATTTTTCCCCCACCAGCTCCATCGTTTGGGAAAGATGGAAGCAATCACTGTGGATAAGAGCCTGCTGTGGTCTGTAGAGTTGGTGAAGTTCTTGAGAATCCTGCCTGTTGATGATTTTCTAAATTAAAAGATACTATCCCTTGCTTTAAAAAAAAAAAAAGAGCCTCAAGAAATAATAAAGCCCTTGGGGATTTTCATCCTAAGAATAGGTATTATCTCAGAGATTGTTATTGAACTGTTTTTTAAATGGAATACACATTAAAAATCAGGATTTTAGAATACATTGAAATATCTTATTAGTACTTATCTAGTTAGCAGAGCATTTGAAATAATGGATCTTTAAAGTCTTTTTCTTTTTCACCTGTCATACCTGGTTTTGCCACAACTGTGTGGCACAGGTTTGGGACTACATATATATAAGATGGAGAAGTGAGGCTTAATTTCTCATCCAGCAAGTCTGTACCAAGCAAAACTGACCTCTGACTGCATTTTACAGCCTAATGTGAACGGCTCCTTGGTTATTCCCTGGGCTGCGTTTTGTGTATTTGAATGGCTCTCAGAACAAAGAAAGATGGGAATCAAATAGACCATTGCCTTTAATCGTTACTGCTTTCATATCGAGACAATTTGTGGAATTCTGCGGGAAGTAAATCATGATAAATGTCATTCATCCAAGTCACATTTCCCGCAATTGATACCTAAAAGTACACTCTGAACAACCAGTGTGCATTCCCCAGCTATTTGACATGCGCCTTAAAAACTAGTAACTAATGCAGGTTGCTTATTGGGTGCTACCAGTAAGAGTAGTGAAATGAAAAGACACGTGGCTGATAAAGTTCAGTGACTTCAATAAGCCGTCAGAAGCAGACAGTGGGTTGATTGATATCTGACACTAGTTTACAGAGGTTCGTGCACAAGCATCAACTTTTGAAGTTCTGTTCAGTCAGACTAGAGATAATAATACAGTGAATGTGAATCCTTCGATTCATCTTGTCCCCAAGTACTTAACTAGATTTAGTCTTACTTCTTGTTTTGTTACAAGAGCAGTGAGGTAGTGTGACTTGCCCGTTTCTCTTGATAGAGTTGGAGATGGCAGGTCGTGGGTTAGTACACGAGGCTGGCTGTATCCGCTGCTTCTGCATCCATGAATTCAACCAAATGTTGTAAATGGATATTTTTTAAATTCCAGAAAGTTCCAAAAAGCAAAACTTGAATTTGCCACACGCCGGCAGCTGTTTCTATAACACGTACGTTGTACTTGCATAGCATTTGCATTGTATTAGGTATTATGCGTAATCTGGAGATGACTTTAAATGTGTGAAAAGATGTACGGGTTACATGCCATGTCCTGTACCATTTCTCTAAGGGCCTTGAGTATCTTCGGACTTTGGTATCCATGAGGGTCCTGAAATCAGCCCCCTACCGGTCCCTCAGGGTGACCATATATAGTGTTTTAAGTACTGAAAGTAACTGCACTTGTTATTCTGACACTTAAATTTCTATGCCTGATACACTGAGTTGTGTAATTTATGTGAAATAGTGTTACTCTCCAAATGTCAGGTGGCATTTTTCCCCCACCAGCTCCATCGTTTGGGAAAGATGGAAGCAATCACTGTGGATAAGAGCCCTGCTGTGGTCTGTAGAGTTGGTGAAGTTCTTGAGAATCCTGCCTGTTGATGATTTTCTAAATTAAAAGATACTATCCCTTGCTTTAAAAAAAAAAAAAGAGCCTCAAGAAATAATAAAGCCCTTGGGGATTTTCATCCTAAGAATAGGTATTATCTCAGAGATTGTTATTGAACTGTTTTTTAAATGGAATACACATTAAAAATCAGGATTTTAGAATACATTGAAATATCTTATTAGTACTTATCTAGTTAGCAGAGCATTTGAAATAATGGATCTTTAAAGTCTTTTTCTTTTTCACCTGTCATACCTGGTTTTGCCACAACTGTGTGGCACAGGTTTGGGACTACATATATATAAGATGGAGAAGTGAGGCTTAATTTCTCATCCAGCAAGTCTGTACCAAGCAAAACTGACCTCTGACTGCATTTTACAGCCTAATGTGAACGGCTCCTTGGTTATTCCCTGGGCTGCGTTTTGTGTATTTGAATGGCTCTCAGAACAAAGAAAGATGGGAATCAAATAGACCATTGCCTTTAATCGTTACTGCTTTCATATCGAGACAATTTGTGGAATTCTGCGGGAAGTAAATCATGATAAATGTCATTCATCCAAGTCACATTTCCCGCAATTGATACCTAAAAGTACACTCTGAACAACCAGTGTGCATTCCCCAGCTATTTGACATGCGCCTTAAAAACTAGTAACTAATGCAGGTTGCTTATTGGGTGCTACCAGTAAGAGTAGTGAAATGAAAAGACACGTGGCTGATAAAGTTCAGTGACTTCAATAAGCCGTCAGAAGCAGACAGTGGGTTGATTGATATCTGACACTAGTTTACAGAGGTTCGTGCACAAGCATCAACTTTTGAAGTTCTGTTCAGTCAGACTAGAGATAATAATACAGTGAATGTGAATCCTTCGATTCATCTTGTCCCCAAGTACTTAACTAGATTTAGTCTTACTTCTTGTTTTGTTACAAGAGCAGTGAGGTAGTGTGACTTGCCCGTTTCTCTTGATAGAGTTTGGAGATGGCAGGTCGTGGGTTAGTACACGAGGCTGGCTGTATCCGCTGCTTCTGCATCCATGAATTCAACCAAATGTTGTAAATGGATATTTTTTAAATTCCAGAAAGTTCCAAAAAGCAAAACTTGAATTTGCCACACGCCGGCAGCTGTTTCTATAACACGTACGTTGTACTTGCATAGCATTTGCGTTGTATTAGGTATTATGCGTAATCTGGAGATGACTTTAAATGTGTGAAAAGATGTACGGGTTACATGCCATGTCCTGTACCATTTCTCTAAGGGCCTTGAGTATCTTCGGACTTTGGTATCCATGAGGGTCCTGAAATCAGCCCCCTACCGGTCCCTCAGGGTGACCATATATAGTGTTTTAAGTACTGAAAGTAACTGCACTTGTTATTCTGACACTTAATACTTTCTCATGTATCTGCATAAGGCATATGTAAGATTAAAGGCACTCCAGTGTTCTTGCCTGGAGAATACCAGGGACGGGGGAGCCTAGTTGACCGCCCTCTATGGGGTCGCACAGAGTCGGACACGACTGAAGCGACTTAGCAGCAGCAGTAGCAGCATTGCTTACAGATATACCTTTTGGACAACTGTTGGTTTATTCAGAGTTTTCCCTTAGACCCAGGTTTTTCACTCTCTGCACTGCTGACATTTTGGAGCAGATGAATCTCTGTTGTAGAGTCTAATGTAGGATGTTAAGCACATCCTTGGCCGCTACCCCCAGATGCCAGTATAACCCCTTCCCCCCAACCCGCATTGTAATAACCAAAAATCTGGGGGGCAAAAGACAGGAGTGTCAGAATCACCCCCCAGGTGAGAATTACCAGCTTAGAGTAAAGCATGCAAAAATGTTTCTGTGTCCATCACTTCTTTTATAGACCTGGTCCTGGACACAGTTTGCCTTCAGGACTGACTTCATGTTTATCTCCAATGGGACATAAGGAAGCTGGGTTATTATTACTATTTCTCTGTTGTAGAAAGAGACAAACCTTTACAGCTGATTACTTTTAGTACCGAGTTACAGCTCCTTAGTAAACTTTTCCTTTATATTCTTTTAAAGTGGGGTTTTCCTTTTTTATCTTGAGAAAACAAACATGTCTACATCTTTGAGTATGCGATTGATTATATTTGGGAACCCCACCCACCCCGAAACTTGAAGTTTTTAAAATTGTGATAAAATACACACATACGTAGTATGGGAAAGTATTAAACATAAGTCTGGAAGAGATTCATAAAAAGCACATTTCACAGTAAATTCTAGAAATTGCAATACTGTCTTTATTTCTTTGGAAACCATTGTAGTGGGTCCCAGTCTCCACAAGATAAAAATTTTAAGTACATAGTAAACATATGTAAACTTAGGTAAACATTGTTGTGTAGAATTCTAGATTTGAACTAATTCAGGCTTTATTTTTGCAGTTGCTCTGCTATGTCATTTTTTTTTTAATGCAAGAATATTGAGCAACCCAGGGGTTGAACTGGACATGGAACAACAGACTGCTTCCAAATAGGAAAAGGAGTATGTCAAGGCTGTATATTGTCACCCTGCTTATTTAACTTCTATGCAGAGTATATCATGAGAAACACTGGGTTGAAAGAAACACAAGCTGGAATCAAGATTGCTGGGAGAAATATAAATAACTTCAGATGTGCAGATGATACTACCCTTATGGCAGAAAGTGAAGAGGAACTAAAACGCCTCTTGATGAAAGTGAAAGTGGAGAGTGAAAAAGTTGGTGTAAAGCTCAACATTCAGAAAACAAAGATCATGGCATCCGGTCCCATCACTTCATGGGAAATCGATGGGGAAACAGTGGAAACAGTGTCAGACTTTATTTTGGGGGCTCCAAAATCACTGCAGAGAGTGAAAAAGTTGGTGTAAAGCTCAACATTCAGAAAACAAAGATCATGGCATCTGGTCCCATCACTTCATGGGAAATCGATGGGGAAACAGTGGAAACAGTGTCAGACTTTATTTTGGGGGCTCCAAAATCACTGCAGATGGTGACTGCAGCCATGAAATTAGAAGACGCTTACTCCTTGGAAGAAAAGTTATGACCAACCTAGACAATATATTCAAAAGCAGAGACATTACTTTGCCGACTAAGGTCTGTCTAGTCAAGGCTATGGTTTTTCCGGTGGTCATGTATGAATGTGAGAGTTGGACTGTGAAGAAGGCTGAGTGCCGAAGAATTGATGCTTTTGAACTATGGTGCTGGATAAGACTCTTGATAGTCCCTTGGACTGCAAGGAGATCCAACCAGTCCATTCTGAAGGAGATCAGCCCTGGGATTTCTTTGGAAGGAATGATGCTAAAGCTGAAACTCCAGTACTTTGGCCACCTCATGCAAAGAGTTGACTCATTGGAAAGTACTTTGATGCTGGGAGGGATTGGGGGCAGGAGGAGAAGGGGATGACCGAGGATGAGATGGCTGGATGGCATCACGGACTTGATGGATGTGAATCTGAGTGAACTCCGGGAGATGGTGATGGACAGGGAGGCCTGGCGTGCTGCAATTCACGGGATTGGAAAGAGTCCGACACGACTGAGCGACTGAACTGAAGAGGGGCTGAGCATCTAAGGAAAGCGTGTGAGATGATTCTGTACTGTTTGGAGTTTATTCTGGAAATGAACGTGTGTAGGCGACTCAGTTTGTCCAGGATTGGCTCTATAACTGGAAGTCCCTTAAATTAACTTTAGAGTTTATTATTAAAGGATAAACAATAAAACTGTTTTAGTTTGAAACTTGGGTGTTTCTGAACTTCAACAGTAACCTCAGTAGTTGTTGAGAACTCAGACCACAGAAGGATTTGGGGGTGAGGGGTCCTGTGTCGCTGGCCTTGCGAGTGCCGCCGGCGCCTGGCGTTAATGAAATCCAGTCTCTCTGTTGTGTGTCACTGACGTAAACTTTGCTCGGACAGGGCGCCCTCTTGTTGCCTCTGCTCAGGCAGAGCTCTCCTCCCTCCTGCTGTCTGCGCCATTAGTATGGATTGTATCATTATTGAAAAATTGTACACTCAGACCTGCAGGTGTGATATGACTCCACTTTGTTATTAAGTAAATGTTTGTATCAACATAGGAAAAAGACTACAAGTGTAGCCATCAACTAGTAATAGCACTAGAAAAAAGAAATGGATTTGATGTGTGTGGGGGGTACCCCGTGGGGTAGAGGAGGGGGACTGTCCCTTTATATTCTTGTGTTTGAATTTGTTTCTAAGCTCTGTAATACTTCTTTAATAAAATGAAGGGGAAATGCTAATCCAAGAGAAATTACTGAGCCATAAATATTTACACTTTCTATTTTGATAGATGTTTGCAGATTGCTCACCAAAAATACTAATTACTCCCACTACCATGAACATCAACTTTTGAATGTATAATTTAATATGTGCATTTTTGGTAGCTGCTAGAAATTTTAACTGCAAACCATAATTACCTGTTACAGGTAATTTTAACCAATTACTTATTACAGGTAAATAGTATGATTGCTGTATTGCGTTCTTCTGTGGGTGTGTGAATCTGTTGAGCATAAGGACAGATGAGACTATGATTTTTCAAGAGTATTTTAGCTAGAGGAATCCTTTTTTCAGACTGACACAGAGTCCCTTTATTTGCCCTTAAAAGCAGAATTACTGCTCACAGGGGATGGTCGTCTGAAGTTAGCTCACTGTTTACAAAAGACTGTTCCTTTTTTTTTTTTAAATTTATTTTTAATCGGAGGGTAGCAGTAGTGCGAGTCACCCAGTCGTGTCCCCCCCTCTGCGACCCCGGGGACTGCAGCCTGCCAGGCTTCTCTGTCCATGAGATTCTGCAGGCAAGAATACTGGAGTGGGTTGCAGTTCCCTTCTCCAGAGGATCTTCCCGACCCAAGATCAAACCTGGGTCTTCTGCATTGCGGGCAGAGTTTTTACGATTTGAGCCACAGGGGAGACCTTAATCGGAGGATAATTGCTTTACAGTGTTCTGTTGGTTCTGCCTACTATGACATGAATCAGCTGTAAGTATACATATATCCCCTCCCTTGCGAGGCTGCCTCCCACCACCCTGTCCCTTCTTGGGAGAGTCCTTTTTAACTGTGAAGAGCCACTGGCTTGCTAGGCCAGGGGGCGTGCTCCTGCTGGGATGCGTTTGGGGGCAGCTTTGCTGCTTCAGACGGAGGAGCAGCTGGCCTCGCTGTGTAGGCTCCGTTCTCGGGAAGTCACAGCTAGGCAGACCGCATTTCCTGACAACTGGAGTAGAGGACCTTCACTCCTGTGGGCTTAGAATTCTTTTCAACTTGGTTCTGAGCATGCAGGGTTAGTTAGTATCCTCTGTGCTTATTAGAAATTAATTTCCAGCTGACACCAGGGTATCATTTTGAAAATGTTTATTTGCATTTTTCTTATCTGACTGTGGCTTTTCTCTTAGAATATAATAGTTTTGCCAAAGTTCCAATAAAAGAATTTAATGAACTCTTAATGTTTTATTTATCTTTTGAAGAATGACCGCCTCTGAAGCTGAAAGGTTAAAAAGTCATGTTTTGCCTTTTGTCTAACCTGTTTCCCCTCTCTCCGCACCACGGTCCACTGCTCAGACCCCGTGGGTCGAGGGGCATACTTGAGGAGGTTGTTTCACTCTAACTGAAACTTCAGATTCACTCCTGACCTCTTTTTACTTGGAAAGCCTTGGTGCTGAGGAACTTTAGATCAGATTGGCAGAAAAATACTCTTGCAGTAGCTTTGTGTATGTGTGTGTGTGTAAGACTTTTAGCCATCTGTGTAAAAGCGTCCCTGAAATGACCTGATTTGCATTTGTGATGGAAAAGGCATAGGTTTGGATGTTGGCAAGTCCTACCTTTGCATCTATGATTTAGTAGCTCAGTGGCCGTGAAGTACACTTAGTGTCCTCATCCGAAATATTAAGGAACATCTCAGAATGAACTTAAGATGTTTGATCCAGATACTTTTGGTGTTTATTTGCTTTGAGAATTGGAACTGAACTAAAAGAGCTTGCTTGAGTTCTTGCCCACTGATTAATAATCTGTGGTTCTTTTAAATGTGTCTAAAAGATATTTTGTGTAAGACGTGCATTTTAATTTCTTGCAACAGTGATTCTTTTGGCATATATTCTTTAATTTTAAATTATATGCAATTAAACAGAATTTGAGAAATAGAGGTATGTAAATTTACTTGGGTTGTGTTTGGATCTGTTGTTTAAAATATTAGATATTTTTGAAATTTCAGAACTGTGAATGCCCACATTTAGACATAGTAAGAGAAGCCTTAGATGTAGCTGCTATGTTGTTTTCTTGTTGGACATTAAAACTGTGCGAGGAGTCTTATCATTGTGACTTACAAGCTGATTGTTATGCTGCAGTGAGCAAATGTCAAGAGATAAAATAGTTTTTGTCTCCCTGCATGGCAAAATAAGTCTAGAAGATGTCACGTGACTTTCCACTTGTCTTTTCTCAGATTCATAATGACCTTTTAATAGCTCGTGAGAAACAGCACGTGGCGCAGTGGGAGGATTTCATGGCGGAGCAGCACAGCAAGCAGGCAGAAGTGGACGAGGAGCACCGGAAGGCCGTGGAGAAGCTGCGAGCGCAGTACGCCGAGATGGAGAGGGGCCTGGCGAGGTTCTCAGCCTTCTGAGAACGTGAACCACAGCCGTGACGAATGAACGAGAAGAAACCGACATCCCCAGCCCCCCAAAAGAACACCTCCCACCAAACCATTTAGCCTCTGCTTCAAGCTTAGCAATATATCCGATGGCACTCTTCTGTCGGAAGGCGGAGCCCTCTCCTGGAGTCTTCCCTGTTTCCTAGAGGAGTGCCACATCTCTCCAGTTTCAAGTGCCTCTAAATGATCATTCAAAGGGGGAAGGAGTTGGAGGAAAGCGGTGTCCACGTGCTCTCGGGTAATGTGGACCAGTCTTGCTTTCCGTTGATTGATTATCTCAGAGAACTAACCGTAAGTACAGACTTCTTAGGGAAGCAATTTAATTCATCCTTCTGCAGGGTTAACACTGGTTTATCATTGTGGCTTAGAAGGCAGAGATGGTGTCTGCCCGTGGTGGCCTCCTTGGCTCTTGAAGGAATGTATAGTGTTATTCCGTGAGTAATGTAGACAGAAACAGCTGTCCCGGGAGCAGAGATCATATTGAAGAGAGAGGAGCATCAGAACCACGTCTCTGCTGTGACATGAGGCCACGCTGGTCTCTGAACGGCCTGTTGGGAGAAGTTGTATAATGGTGTGTTTTTGCTAGACAGCAAGACATGCTTGTTAAGATTGTGGCCTTCCAACACTTCATGTTTTCAGCTTTGTTTAAAACATGCTTACAAGGAAAAGCTTACCAGAAACACAGTTGACTTTTAACCTTTCCAAGAACCATAATCTTGCCCATAGCCTTTACCTCATTTTTACGTCTGTTTTTGCTGTGGGTAAGCTTTGTAAGATAAATAACGTCTCTACATGTTTCAGCCATTTAATGAGTAATCAGCAAATTCTGCCAAGGCCTCCCTCTGGAACTGTATAAAGATCCTGGCTCTGAGTAAACCAGAAGTATTTGCCCACACGGCAAATGATCCATGTTAAATGTAAATCCTTTTTAGAGTTGAACGTCTGTTCTCATAAGCAGGTGTATTATGCTGAAACATGTACCAATTCTGTCATCACTGTGATCTTTAAAAATCTGCATTTAACAGTCTAATTGAGGAACTAAATAGATTTTTTTTTTAATTTACCATGAACCAAGCAGAATTATATGCAATAATTTCAAGAGACTTATGGCAAATGAATGTGAGGTATGGATAGACCGTTCAGGTATTTTTTCATTGCTCTTCAGTGAAGAAAGGCACAAGAAAGAAAATACCCAGCTCGCTGTGTTATCTTACTTTTGCTCCTGCAGAAAAGTGACAGTGCCTGCCTGTGTAAGTTTATGGCTTACTGTCAAAGCTTCATTCTTGGCTGCATGCTGAAAATGTGATTAAAGTTAATAGAGGAGATGAAATAAGTATTTGAGATTTCTTTCAATAACACAGAACTTCTGCCAACTCCCTCTGTCCGCTACTGTAGGCTTGACAAGCTCATCCATCATCCTCTGGTACCTGGACCAAAAAGAGGACTTGCTGACACGCAGGCATGTTGGAATTTTCTTAATTCTCTTTTCAGTGGATGGAAAAAGAAAACATACTTCCAAAAATATCCTGCACATGAAAAGGGAGGGGAACCCTAAATGAAGATTCCCTTTGTACTGTAGGCAGTTTCAGAAGAGCTATTAATGGCCAGTGCACCACTGAACAGATGCTGGAACCAGGAAACCAGGACCGTGTGTGTGAGCAGTAACGATGCCTCCACTTGTGCATAGATTGTTGACCTTGTTCCTTCATCTCCTGTGAATAATAAAGACTTTACCATATGAGTTTGTATATATTATATGAGGATCTAAGGGCTTCTCAAACCAGAATGACTTAATGAACTTTCTGAGCTTTAAACATTGATGCTGAATCTCTTCTTGTAACTTTCTTAGCTGTTTAATAGACCTCCTAAAAGAAATGCTTGGTTCTTTTTCCTTTTAACATTTTTAGTAGTGAACCCTTTCACTTACATTTCTCAGTTTCTAAATCCCTTTTGGTATGTATTTTATCTGTATATAAAGTTTTGCTTTCGTAGTTACATAATAAACAGCATTTCTGCTGTTACACTGTCTAGCAGAGAGGCTCACAGGATTACTTTCTAATGAGCAAATGAAATGTTTTGTCAATATAAAGTGCTGTAGAAATGTTTGTTTTAAAATTCTGTTTTTTTATTTTTCGTCTTGATTTCTTTTTTTTTTTTAACTGCATATGTGGATTTTTTTTTAAATTTCCTAACATAGACTTTTTAGTCTGTTCTTACTGATTTCTGCTTTCACTGGACTGTGGTCCAAGAATAGATTCATATAAGACTGAAATGTTCCAATTTGTTGAGATTTGCCATCTGACCTAAAGTAAGGTCAGTTTTTGCAAACATTGTGTTAGTGCTTGAAAGTATGCATATTTCCAGTTGTTGGGTGTTCAGTAGACCAAACTGTTAGTTGTATTGGCCCAATTGTCTCTATTTTAATGTTCTTTTTCTTCTCCTTGATCTTTCAGATCCTAAGAGGTGTTAAAATTTTCTGTTCTAATGGATTTTCTAATTTCTCTCTGTAATTAACGTTAGTTTTCGTTTTATATATCCTGAAACTTTGTTGTTCAGTATATTGCAAGCTTAGAATTGTTTCTCTTCCACGTTTAGAATTGAATCTTAAATTTGTTGTCACAGCTTCTATTTCTAACAGTGTTTTTGTATCATTTTATGTTGCCTTAAAGTCTCATGTTTCTGAGAGGAACATTTGTATAGGCCACACCAGCTGGTGTGTGTTTGTATGGTGTTTGTTTCTCTGTTCTGCAGTCAGACCTTTATGCTGTGCTTTCCTGTGCCCGCTGAAAGCTGAGTGGGTGTCTTCATTTTCCCTCTGTCACTCAGCTGGAGGCGTTGGCTGGTTTGCGTCTGTAGGAGCTGCTGGCGCTCTGGGGTCCATTCATGCCATCCTGTTGTAACTTTTGTTCTGTCATTTTGTCATCTCTCTGCCCTTGGGTGTCCCCCCCCCATCTTCCGCATTGAGTTCTTTGTTTTTCCATTTTTTCTCTGCTAGTTTAAAAGGTAAAACTAAAATTTTGTCTTTTTAATGCTTACTGTGAATTTTAGTTTGCATAGTTAACAGAATCTAAAGTTTTATGTTTTCACTCTTATGCTGAACATCAGACTTCTGAACAAAATCTGATTGCCTTCCCTTAATTTATAAGTGTCTGAAATTTTAGTTTTAACTCAGTTTAATTCCAAAATAGTTATTATATACAGTCAGTATTGTTTAAATTTACTTGTAACTTTACCGTCTTATTGTCCTTGACAGTTAGCTGGGTACGCAAGTCTAGATTGGCAGTCGTTTTCTCCCATTTTATAATAGTGCTGTTCCACCATCGTCTTGCTTCCGTGGTGCTTCTGAAATGACACTGGTCAGTTGATCAGTATTCCTTTGTTAGGCGGTCAGTCTTCCCGCTCAGGTTATGTTTAAGTTCTACAGCTCTGACATTCTGCAGTCAAATGTCATTATACTACAGCCTGTCTGCTGTGGGATTCTTTTTACTAATCTACTCAGATTCACTGAGCTTCTTGAATCTGAGAATGGGTGCCTTTCATGAATTGTGAAAATTTTTCAGCTTTTACCTCTTTGAGTAATATACCTTGCATTTTCTCAATTCTCTCCTTTAGGAAATCAACTTAGACTTAAGTTTTACCATTTCACTCTGTTCTTTATATCTCATAATCTCTGTTTCATATTTTTCTATCTCATTATCTCTGTGTTGAACACTAGATAATTTCCTTACATCCATTGTCCAGTTCACTAATTGTGTCTTCTTGTTGTCTCTGATGTACTTAACCTGTCTGTCGTTTTTAATTGTGACTGTATTTTTTCTTTTCCAGAAATGTTGTTTGGTTCTTCCTCAAACTTTCTAGGTCATTTGAGATAATTCCTCTATTCTCTCTTTTTCTTTTCTTTTAACATATTAAATGTTCTGTATATAATTTCAACGTTTACATTCTATATATAATTTCAGTATTCTTATTCTTTTTCTGTGGATCTGAATCTATAGTTTGTTTTGTCTGAAATGAGTATATGACTTGTTTTCTGATGTGATCAGTGAATTTTCATTGTGAATTGGCACTCCTCTGAACTCCATTTAGGGGAATTTTTGATATGTTCTAATAGGGAAGTTTGCTGTGTTTGTTTAATTTTTTTTTCCTAGCACCTCCATTTTGGCCCTGCTAAACCTGGACCACTTCAGAGTCAGAGTTCCCCTTGGGTTTCCCCTCTCCCTTGCTGTCCTTCAGTGTGTGTGGATGCTCACCAACACTCACAAGCCTTGTAAAATTTCCTCCTCAAACGTACAACAGTGTCAGGCTGTGATAAGACGTTGCTGGAGACTTTCTTCATCCTTCATCTCTCCACTTGGAACACAGACGAGAAACTTGCAGTGTTTTCCTAGCTCACTCCCTGGGAGGTGCCCTTTGGGGAGTCACTCAGTCCCGGGACTGAGTCCCTGCTGGGGACTGAGCCGTGTCCCTAAATTCATATGTTCAAGCCCCAGCCCCCAGTGCGTCTGTATTTGGAGATGGAGCTTATATGGAGGTAATTAAGGTTGAGTGGGGTCAGAAGGGTGGGGCCCTGATCTGACGGAACCTGCGTTCTCAGAAGACGAGACCCTCTCTCTCTGTGCACACAGTCACGTGGCCATGCGGTCACAGTAGAGAAGGCGGCTGTCTGCAAACTAGGAAAAGAGGTCTCAACGGGACGGGATTTCCTGGCACCTCGATCGTGGACTTCTTGCCTCCAGAACCACGTGAAAATAACTTTCTTATGTGACTGCGGCCCATCTGTGGAGTTGTGATACGGTGGCCCGAGCAGACCAGCACAGTCCCAGGCTGTGATTCCTGCCCTCCGGGCAGGCGTAGTCCTTAAACCTGGGATCCTTCTAGGCATCAGGGGTGGGACCTGGGACAGTTTTCAGCTCCGTAGCCATACTGTCTTAGGGAATTTCACCTTTTCCCAGTCTGCCTTCAGTTTCATTAATTTGCCATGAACTCAGCCATATATATATATTTTTTAAGTTAAAAATTTTTCTAGCATTTCAGGTGTTCAGTAGTTAGTGAGAAATAGTGTGTGACACGTCTTTATTTAAAATGGATAACCAACAGGGACCTACGATACAGCACAGGAAACGCCTCCCAGTGGTAAGGGGCATCCTGGATGGGAGGGGAGTTTGAGGAGGGATACATGTATCTGTATGGCTGACTCCCTTTGCTGTTCACCGGGAAATATCACAGCATTGTTTGTAATCGGCTATACCCCAGTACAAAGCAAAAAGTTAGAAAGGTCAAAAAAATAAAGTTACCAGAAAAAAAGAAATGGCATGTTAGATAAGTATACGTTGACTTTATTATGTTCAAATTTCCCTCCTAAAACACTCATGTCCGTATTGTAGTATAAAGGATGGTCTCTTTTCTTTTGGTCATTGTGCCGAATATTTTCTATTTGGTGGTTTATTATTAGGTCTCTTTTCTGTGAGCTAATTCGACTATTTCTGTTCCTTGAATTCTCTTTACTATTCATGAGCTAATAAACGCAAATACGAGCAGAGTGGTTTTGAACCTGCGTAACTCTTACCTGAGTGCTTCATTTTGGATATTTTTTTTTTTCTTTTTAGGACATTACTGAGGTTTGTGAAAATGTGCCAGATCCCTGTTATAAGTCTGTAGATAGAAGTGCTAGATTTGTAGTGTTCGCCCCAAAGCTCCATGAAAATCTAGAGAAATCACAGGTGCCGCCAGTGGACACTGTGAATTCTCCTTTTTGCTTCTGTCACACATAAGTTTTTTCAGTCTGAACACTTCTGTTTACTTCTTGAACTGTCTGCTACAGTACGTATGTTTCAGTACATTTGGTTTTGGTTGCCATTGCAAATTAAAAGGCAGAGGGTTTAATGTGGCGAGATGACTGCCTTTTCTGAAATTGTACCCTCGGGCCTCTCTTCTGTCATTTTACAGCTCTAAGTCTTTATCTCAGGATGAAAAATATCAGAAAAAAATATTTCAAATGTTAATTCAGGTCAAACTATTTTAAGCTAGATCATTATAGAGAATGCATTTTTAGTAGCCTGCTTTTCGTCCTTCAGTAAGGTTTTATAATTATTTCATTAATTTTACACTCAAATGCAGAGATTAATATTTTATTGACTTAGTGTAACTCAAAGTCATACAGTAAATCGGTTCAGTTGAGTCACTCAGTCATGTCCGACTCTGCAACTCCGTGAATCGCAGCACGCCAGGCCTCCCTGTCCATCACCAACTCCCGGAGTTCACTCAGACCCACGTCCATCGAGTCCGTGATGCCATCCAGCCATCTCATCCTCTGTCGTCCCCTTCTCCTCCTGCCCCCAGTCCCTCCCAGCATCAGGGTCTTTCCAGTGAGTCAGCTCTTCGCATGAGGTAGCCAAAGTACTGGAGTTTCAGCGCCAGCATCAGTCCTTCCAATGAACACCCAGGACTGGTCTCCTTTAGGATGGACTGGTTGGATCTCCTTGCAGTCCAAGGGACGCTCAAGAGTCTTCTCCAGTGGATGGTAATTAGTCATGTCACTTACTTACTGCCTGCTCTTTCTTGTTCTTCTCATTTTTTTAACTGCTAAAACCATGTTTTCTTGTGACTTGCCTGTCCACCTTAGCAAAGCCATATTTTCTGATATTTTCATATTTGTGTTCCATAAACAAGAGGAAAATAACATAGGTTTTCAAACACGATGCACTCAACAGAGCAATAAATTAATAATTACATTATTTTGATCCTCACAAAAGTCAGGATTCAAACTATCTGTGGAAATAATCAATTTATGGTAAGTAAATACAATAATTATATCTGTATAACAGCTTACAGTGAACTTTTTAAGTGCCTTACATAATGTACTCTTGCTTCATCCTTCTAAACAGATGTGCTCACTTTGGTTTTAGAGAAAGAGTCAGATGGTAGAAATACAGGGAATTTAATGTTTTGCTCACCTAATGTTAAACTAGCAGCAGTAAGATAAACAGTTCTTTATGGTTCAAGGAAAAAAACTCCTTAATAGTATTAACTGATTCACTTTTTGCTATATAGCAGAAACTAACACATTGTAAATCAACTATATACCAATACATTTTTTAATGAAAAAAATTCCTAAAGTGATATGAAAATCCATAGTACAGATGCGTCCCCCAATTTTTCTTTGAAATTACATAGTTGTTTGTATTTTTTTTTTTTGAAGAACACATCAAGTACTACAAACACTAAGACGTCAGTACGGCTGATGCCTACTGTGCAACCTTTTGTAAGCCAGATGGCACAGAGTGAAGAAGCAGTGATTAGAGCACATCTTGCTAATGGACGCACAACACAGATTAATCGAGATAAAATCCGAGTGCTCCCAGACACAGCTGAAAGCGGTGGCAGCTTAATGCTGAGATGCTGAGTGAAGGAGCTACTCGGTACTCGCTGCCACTCTTAACAGTTTGTGAGATCAGTGCTGAAAGCTATGTGTTTTCTACTTTTTTCATAAGAATGAACACCCTCTTTGGATTTCTTTTGGTTAGCAAAAACAAGTACTAATGTGTGTCTTTTGTGAAAGTGAAGAGCGTGGCACCCTATACCAAGGTCACAGGACAAACATCTGTGGAACTGACCCATCGCCACAGCAACTGTTGCCTTGAGCCTCTGGATCTAAACCCGCCAGTTTCCTGACCCCGTATTAGGTGAAGTACCACCCTGTTACCCATCCGATAGCATCCTAACCCATCACCTGATGCCACCCTTCCAGTGGGAATTTTGTCTCGAGGCTGTAAACATTGGCTACTAGCCCTTGAAAAGGGACAGCTCTCCCGTGAGCCCGCCTGCTGTTGTAACGGCGTCTCCCCCTCTAACAAACTCTGTTCTCGCGTTCTGTCTCATATCTGGAAATGCTTTCCCAACCCATGTACGCACCATGACAAAGAGCATGAAGTCAGTTTCCAGAAAGCAGGGAATTTCTGGATGTGAATTTGAGTCTTCTAAAATATGCTGAATTATTTTTAAAAAAAGAACTACGTCACTATTTGCTGGATGGTCAGATTGCACCCTAGGCTGGAGTATAATAGGAATGCCACTCGAAAGAGACCAGTACACGGCCCATCACCAGATGAAAGAGGCCTAACTTTTAAAGCTAAAGGGCCGAGTGCCTGGTCCAGCCCCTTGCGATATGTCTGAGCCCCAAGGCCACCAGATCCACTCTGCAGCCAACACAGGAAGCACTATGCCTTTAAAAAATTCAAGTGAACAGAGAATATGTGGCTTTATTTGTTCCTCTGGAGTAATTGTTTTCCTCCCCAAACTTAAATCAGTTCTAGTTGAAATCAGGCGGGCATGGAAAAGTTAATCTCCATAGAAGTGTTAACACGACTTATGAGTGAAAAATTCGACTATAATAGAAGTCAGTGTCATCTCCAAATAGAGTTTTACTTTTTCTGTGATATTACCTCTCACAGACTCCAAGAAAAATAATTTTTAGAAGTAATAAATTGAGTAAACTTGCAGATATAAAATCAGTATACAAAAAATCTGCTGTTTCTGTTCATTAACAATGAACTATCAAAAATTAAGGGGGTTTCCCTGTGGCTCAGTGGTAAAGATTCCATCTGCCAGTGCGGGGGACATGCACAGGCTTGACTCCTGGTCTGGAAGATCCCACATTGGGTGGAACAGCTGAGCCTGTGTGCCACAACTGCTGAAGCCCAGACGCCCAGAGTCTGTGGCAGAGAAACCACAGCAGTGAGACCTCTGTGCCCCACACGAGAGAACAGCCCCTGCTCTGCAGCTGTAGAAGGCCCACCCACAGCAATGAGAAGCCAGCACAGCCAAAAGCAAAGTAATCTAAAGAAATTTAAGAAAATCGCATTTACAGTTGCATCAGAAAGAGTGAAATATCTAGGAATGAGTGTAAAGAGATGAAAGTTGTGTACACTGAGAACTACAACCTAAACGCCCCCAGTGGATGACTGAGTGAAGAAGCTGATGCGTGTGTATACACACACAGTGGAATATTATTCAGCCATGAGAAGTCCTGCCGTTTATGACAATATGGATGGGCCTTGAGGGTATGATGCTAAGTGAAGTAAGTCAGAGAAAGACACATACTAAATGATCCCACTCACATTTAGAACCTGAAACAGAAACTTCATAGAGAAAAGCAGGTTGATGATTGCCAGCAGCAGGAGTACTGGGATGGATGAAGTGGATCAAAGGTCACAACATACCGAGTTATAAGTTTTGGGGTGTGATGTAGAGCGTGGTGACTAGTTAGCAATACTGTATTGTGTATTTGAAAAGTGCTAAGAGTGGTTCTCATCACGAGGAAAAAAAAATAGTAACTGTGATATGATGTTAACTGCTGTGGAAGTGCTTCACTCAATATGCCAGCAAATTTGGAAAACTCAGCAGTGGCCACAGGACTGGAAAAGGTCAGTTTTCATTCCAGTCCCAAAGAAAGGCAATGCCAAGGAATGCTCAAACTACCGCACAATTGCACTCATCTCACATGCTAGTAAGGTACTGCTCAAAATTCTCCAAGCCAGGCTTCAGCAATACATGAACCATGAACTCCCTGATGTTCAAGCTAGTTTTAGAAAAGGCAGAGGAACCAGACATCAAATTGCCAACATCTGCTGGATCATGGAAAAAGCAAGAGAGTTAAAAAAAATATCTATTTCTGTTTTATTGATTATGCCAAAGCCTTTGACTGTGTGGATCACAATAAACTGTGGAAAATTCTTCAAGAGATGGGAATATCAGACCATCTAACCTGTCTCTTGAGAAATCTGTATGCAGGTCAGGAAGCAACAGTTAGAAGTGGACATGGAACAACAGACTGGTTCCAAATAGGAAAAGAAGTATGTCAAGGCTGTATATTGTCACCCTGCTTATTTAACTTCTATGCAGAGTACATCATGAGAAACGCTGGGTGGGCTGGAAGAAACACAAGCTGGAATCAAGATTGCCGGGAGAAATATCAATAACCTCAGATATGCATATGACACCACCCTTATGGCAGAAAGTGAAGAGAAACTAAAAAGCCTCTTGATGAAAGTGAAAGAGGAGAGTGAAAAAGTTGGCTTAAAGCTCAACATTCACAAAATTAAGATCATGGCATTCGGTCCCATCACTTATGGGAAATAGATGGGGAAACAGTGGAAACAGTGTCAGACTTTATTTATTTTTTGGCTCCAAAATCACAACAGATGGTGACTGCAGCCATGAAATCAGAAGATGCTTACTCCTTGGAAGAAAAGTTATGAGCAGCCTAGATAGTATATTCAAAAGCAGAGACCTTACTTTGCCAACTAAGGTCCGTCTAGTCAAAGCTATGGTTTTTCCAGGAGTCATGTATGGATGCTAGAGTTGGACTGTGAAGAAGGCTGAGTGCCGAAGAATTGATGCTTTTGAACTGTGGTGTTGGAGAAGGCTCTTGAGAGTCCCTTGGACTGCAAGGAGATCCAACCAGTGCATTCTGAAGGAGATCAGCCCTGGGATTTCTTTGGAAGGAATGATGCTAAAGCTGAAACTCCAGTACTTTGGCCACCTCATGAGAAGAATTGACTCATTGGAAAAGACTCTGATGCTGGGAGGGATTGGGGGCAGGAGGAGAAGGGGACGACGGACAATGAGATGGCTGGATGGCATCACGGACTCGATGGACGTGCTTCTGAGTGAACTCCGGGAGTTGGTGATGGACAGGGAGGCCTGGCATGCTGCGATTCATGGGGTCACAAAGAGTCCGACTGAGCGACTGAACTGAACTGAAACATTGTCGTCATTTCCTGATAGACACATAGCCTTAAACTAATACAATGTTATATAATTATATCTCAGAGATAGCTAGACTGTTAAAATTTTTCTTTTTCATGGATCAGATTCTTTTATGAGAGCATTGTTAAAATTATAAGTCTGCAGAGAAATAATTTCATAAATGTTTCTAAGGTTTACTATAATGCAGTCCCTTAAAATAGAATTTGTAAAGAATTTTAATAGAAAACCACAAGTTAAAAAAAATTTTTTTTCAGTACTCTGAAGTGCTTAAGCACCTTTTTGGGAGATGTATCTTTTTTAGAAAAATAGTTCGTAAAATAGTTCACAAAATTACAGTGAGATTGTGGTCTCACACACAAACAGAAACGTGATGTGGTCGATTGTGTATAGAGTAAATTTGTTTTTAATTAATTATATATCTAGTAAATTATTAAAATGGAAAACAGCATTTAATTTTACTAAGAAAAATGTTGATGCTGAGGAATCTATTTTTTACTTAGGATCTAGATCTAAAATTTACAGCTAAAAACCAGCAGGTGTCACTATGAGGACAGGTTTACTTTTTTTTTTTTTCCCCTCTCAGCTGTTCTGTGTGGATGGGTGCATACCATCTATGAACAAAGATGTGTAAGAAATAACAAATTTAAGCAAAGATGTCAAAATTTCGGAAAGTATATACAGTATCTCTGGAAAGTTAGTAATACTTTTGAGAACTGTATTTTTTTCTTACTTTCTTCATATTTAATACATGTAGATCTTTAAATTATGTAACTGATATGTTTCTAGAGACAAAAATATGGTAATTGGTGAAAGATAATAATAGGAATTAAAGAGCGAGTTGTCAGGGTATCTTTTTCCCACTAAATTTGGAAACTAAGAGCTTCCCTGGGGCTCAGCCTGTAAAGAATCTGCCTGCAGTGCAGGAGACCGGGGCTCAGTCCCTGGGCTGAGAAGATCCCCTGGAGATCCTTAGAGCTTGGAGCTGTACGTTTCCAAATAAGGACGGGGGTCCTAAATGGCAGCTCACTCCAGTGTTCTTGCCTGGAGAACTCCATGGTTAGAGGAGCCTACCAGGCCATAGTCCATGGGGTCAGAAGGAGTCAGACATGAGTAAGCAGCTAACACTTCGATGGGATCCAAAGTAGGATTTATCTGCATTTACTCACTGAAGCATTGTCCTGTGTCTGGCTGTCTTCAGAGATCTATAGTCAGTAGTAGCACTCCATCCTAATGGAACTTACAATCTAGTTGTGCACATGTAATAATGAAATAGAAAGACCAGGACCGTAATATTACACAGTATCACAGTGAAGACCGTGCCCTGTAAGCGAGCAGCTTATGATTAAAATCAGGGAATTCCTAGTAGGAACTATCTGTGTACGTTACTATCAGAGAATCATTAGGATTAAAGATAAGATTTGAATTTACTAGGATTTAGAGAATGAAAAGAAGGCAGAATATCTGGTTTGGTTTAGTTCAGTAAGCATTTATGAAGCACCTGTGATCCAGCCACTTTATATTCCTAGATAAATGGTATGGATTAAAAAAACTAATAAAGCTTGTTTATAAAAAATGCAGATGAAAATACTGGCAGATTCCAATGATAATTAACAGACTTATACTGAAAACATCAGATAAAATGGAAAGTGGAAAGTTCACTGGCTTTGAGAGTCAGAAGACCCAAGTGTTAGTTCAGCTTCCATCGCTAAATTTACAGACGTCAGTTGTTTTTCACATTTGTGACTTTATTAATTTGTGTTCACCCTGTAGTTTAATTGACTATCACATGACAGGAAGGTTGCTCTGTAGAGTCAGTTGTGTGACTGAGAGGGAAAATTGCTACCCAGCACATGGGTTTTTGAGAACGAAGCTGAAAATAGCAATTCCTAGTCTAGACAGGGCAGGGATAGCGATGAAGAGCTTGGTTTGGAATTTAAGATCGTGGGAATTTTTAACATCCATATATAGGTATGTCTATGCACTGATTATAGTTCTTTCGACAATAAAATTTAGATAATCTGCCCTGTTGCCTTTTTTAATATGTGTTCATAATCAGCTCAAGTGACTAAAGTTACTATTTTTTTTTTTTGCTTTTGAGAAAACCATCATTATTAGTAAGATCAAAAAGATGTTAAGATATCAAAAAGATATCTTTGCCTTAGATAAATATTTTGCTTTTGTGTAATCAGTGAGAAAATACTATGGGCTTTTAGTAGGCAGCTACGCCTATTTAAGGATTTCCCATTTCCTTTCCCAGAAGATTAAATTGTTCAAGAACAAAGAATGTGTTTCATGCTGTTCTGTATCCCATGCTTAGGCCTTGTGCTGTGTGTTTAAAAAAGGAAAGTTCTCTCCATAGTATCAGGCTCAGTGATGAGTCTGATTAAGGGAGATTCGGATTGCCTTTGCTATTTCTGTTCACGTTTGTTTCACAGCGGTCGACTGTGAAGATAAAGACTGGATGAACATGTTCTGATATTTTTAGCCTCATCATAAGGGTTCTCTTTTGTCGTCACCTAGCTTATATTTGCTGTTCTTCTCAGGGAAGCTTTTAAGATGAACTGCATACTGTGAAAGTCGAAACTTGACGTTTTATCTCCCTGAAAAAAAAAACAGTGACTCCCGACGACCCTTTTTCCTTTAAAAAGTTAGGTCATGTGTTTGGAACTTGGAATGAATCTTCGATAGAAGCAGCGATGTAGGTAGCGATTGGGCTTTTCTAGCCCACAAAGACTGTCGTAGTCTCAAAATATCACAGTACCAGCCACAGAACCAGTAGTCCGTCGTGCTGTAAGCTAGGAATCAGCCGCTGTACTGAATTATTTTATTTTTTTTGAGAAATATCTGAGTCTCACCTCGTGGGAGCTGGAACGTAGCTCTGGAAGCAGCGTGGCCAGGTGGAAATGGGGGAGGCAGAACCCCTTTATTGCTGAAGGGAGGCTTCTGTGGCTGAGGCCCCATCCTTCCTGGTTCCCCCTGTGGCTTCTCTCCTGTCTTCCCTCCTTGGTGTTAGACTTACTGCTTCAAAACAGAGAGTTCTCCATCCCACTCGCCAGGGAAGGCTCACAGTTTCTGGTCTGCTGCTGAAGAGATTTTGAAGTTTTCTTTCAGTGATTTGTTGTAGATAAGAAGTAAGATGAGAGAATTCCTTCTCACCACCACCCACAGACACATGTCTAACGTTCTCATGGGACGGTGGTAATTCTTTAAACCCACTGCTGGAGAAAGGGGTCTCCATCTGCAGGTTCTGAGCGCTCCCACAGCATCAGCGCCCTGGTTCTCAAAGGTGGGACGTGCTGTGAGCCGCCAAGGTGGCCATGAGGTGGCTGCCCACCAGCTCTCACCGGGGCTGGAGGAGTGACGGAGGGCTGGGGCAGGCAGCCCCCAAGCTCTGTTTTCGGTTCTTTTCTTCCCTTCTCTCTTGCCCCAGCGGATCCCCCATCACAGACATGAGTGAATCGAGGCAGAGTAGGGGTGGGTGGAGATCCTGGGTCCCCTGTGGTGTCTCCGATCCAAGGAGGCTAGCAAGGTGCCTTCGTCTCTTCTGCATCAGACACGTGTGTTTGCCTGGATGTTAATCTTGGGTTCATGGTGTTACCATCTCATGGGGGTGGCTGATGAGCACAGAGGGAGACCACTCTTGAGTGTGGAAGGCACAGTGATTCTTGGGACCAGGTGGGTGTGAGAACCTCTCTCGCCCCTGGCGCACCCCACCTCACTGCCCCCACCCCCCACCCCCCTT
>SJYC01116557.1:0-28198 GCA_006408675.1 Madoqua kirkii | reverse complement strand
ACCCTTTCACCTGGATTTATTTACATCTGATTTTTTTTTAAGTGTAACATGAAGCAGCTGAGGTATTTCTTAAGAGCTTAATTCTACATTTGGTAATGGATTTTTAAAAATCATTTAAAGGTCCTTAAACTTTTGCATGACAGTGCCAAGCATAGATGTCCCGTAGAGATGGTTTCCTCTTCATTGATGTGCCTTATCATATGGTGCTGTGGCATACTGTTTCAAGGAAAGCTAAAATCTTTCCATAGCAACTATTGAAAACTAAAATTGAATTATAATAGAACTGTGATGTTTCTATTAAAAATTTATACTTTGAACATGTTCAGTACTTGTCATATCGTTAACAAACCGTCCAAATAATCATCTCGGAGGTACGATCCTTGTATCGTAGCTGAATCAGAAGAGTCTGAGAATCACGAGTGCTGGGGTAGTTGAGGGGTCCAAGTATTCACCGTCAGCTCAGATCCTGCCTCTGCTGCAGAGTAACTAGGTGACCATGGGCAAGTTACCTAACCTCCCTGTCTCAGTATCCTCACCTGTTAAAATATCAGTAGCAAAAGTACCAAAACCTACCTGCTTTGTTCCAGGGATTCATTGGTTAACTGTCGTCGCATATTTTAAACAGAGCCTGATGTGTATGTGCTGTGTTTAATATTTGCTTTTATAAGTTTTATTATCATCATCACTATCGGTTCTAGATGTCCACTAGGAGATTACTCTTTGTAATCCACCCGTAAAAAGGTTGATCGGTCAAGATCATAAGTGGTTTAAGCTTCCTCAAGTGAAGTCCATAGCAGTTGCCCTTGGAGTATTTAGCTCGATTAGACTACTTTCTGTGATCCCAAAATACGTATTAAAGCCGAAGGAATACTAGCTTTGTAAATCCCTCCATGGCACACCCATACAGCTGGTACCACAAATGATGTCACATTTCAGGAAGACCAGCTAATATATTCCATGGACTCAAAGGTACTTCTCGGGATGAAACGTGTTTGACTTCTAGTTCCCAGGCTGGTCTTTGATTCAGCCCAGATGAGGGGAAAACTCTAGCCTTGCAAATAGGTCTCTGCCGAACCCATTTTGATTGCAGTTAATGTACTGGAGTTACTTGTTACCACATTTAGTAATATTGGTGAAATTTCTTCATTTCTCAAAACAAGTTTTGCTTACACCCTTTCAAAAGAATGTTACTGGTATGTGGGTAGGTTGTCTGGGGCCAGCCTCTTATCTAAAGACCAGATTCAAAAAGTCTGAGTTCATCGAAGTGCCTTGGGCTGCATGCTCCTTTTTTGTTTAATAAGCATGTATGGGTCTGGCTAAAACACGGCACTCCCCCCCCCCACTAGGAACAATGCCACACACATCATTTCCTGCAGTAATGGAGTTGGAAGGCAATTATCTACTCACAAAACAGGCTGAAACAACAGTTCCTGATATTCTTCTCAAATACTTTAACTTCCTAAGGAATCCGGAAAAAATAATTCCATGAGACGGTGTTGCGAATGAAGGTGTGACAATTCTGTTTCCTCGACGGGAGCCCAGTGGCCAGCAGAAATGAACTGCTCCCCACTTGGCGTTACTGAGAGGGGCTCTGGCCCAGGGAGCTGCTTATCTTTGCTCCAGGAACCCTGTACTTGTGCGAGGATGGCCTTGGACTATTTGTTGTCCGTTTATGGGAACCATCCCAGAGAGGACCTGCAGTTCCTGGAACTACACTCGTTAATGACATTGTTTCCTTTTGCTCCTAAAGAGAATTTGAGACCGTTGTTTCAGACTTTCTAGGTAATAAATGTATATTCTCTAGAAAGAATCAGTGTGATACGATTTATAGGGTGGTGAGAGCTTTCTCAACCCTTTGGCTCCTTTTTTTGAGTAGAGATGGGTGGTGGTTATTGTTCGGTTGCTAAGTCGTGTCTGATTCTTTACAACCCCAGGGACTGCAGCGCACCAGGCTCGTCTGCCCTCTGCTTTCTCCTGGAGTTGTCTCAAATTGATGTCCATGGAGTCAGCGGTGTTTTCTAACCCTCTCATCCTCTGCCGCCCCTTTCTCCTTCAATCTTTCCCAGCATCAGAGTCTTTTCCAGTGAGTCAGCTCTTCACATCAGATGGCCAAAACACTGGAGCTTCAGCTTCAGCATCAGTCCTTCCAATGAGTAGTCAAGGTTGATTTCCTTTAGGATTGACTGGTTTGATCTCGTTGCAGTCCAGGGGACTCTCAAGAGTCTTCTCCAACACCACAGTTTGATTGATAAATACTCATAACAAGAGCTGTCTTCTTTATGATCCTTAACCATGAAGGCATCACCCAGGTAGCCTAATGACATTCATGGCAAAAGTTAGCAATTAGGATGAATATTCAGACCATGCCTTCTGGAATTCTTATCTGAAAGAAACCTTTGCAACACATTTCATCAGGGATACACACACCGATTTTCTTCTTCATGTCCTGAGACAAAACTGGGCACAGTCATTTGGATGGTGATCCTGGATGATGCCAGTTGTAAAGGTATTTGGACACTTCAGGGAGTTAACTGCCTTGGATTGCATCTGAATGTTTGTATTGCCACGCCTCTCGTTACTAAATAAAAGGTGTAATATATTGTGTGCAAGTATCCCCAGAGCAGCAGAATGAAGACAAACTTGAGACCCTGCTGACTCAGAGAGGTTGTAGAGGCTGTCTTCAGAAGTTTGTCGCAGAAAGGTAGGCTGTGTTCAGTCTGGTTGGTTGGGTTTCATAAGTATTCTCCCTGCCTGGAATATCAGGGATTTATTGAGTGTCTTTCCATTCAAATTGTTGTCGTCCAGTCTCTCGGGCATGTCCGACTCTGTGACCCCGTGGGCTGCAGCCCGCCAGGCTCCTCTGATGGGATTTCCCCGGCAAGAAGGCTGGTGAGGTGAGGTGAGGTGAAGTCGCTCAGTCGTGTCTGACTCTTTGCGAGCCCGTGGACTGTAACCTACTAGGCTTCTCTGTCCATGGGATTCTCCAGGCAAGAATACTGGACTGGATTGCCATTTCCTTCTCCAGGGAATCTTCCCAATGCAGGGATCAAACCCCGGTCTCCCGCATTGGAGGCAGTGGCTTTAACCTCTGAGCCACCAGGGAGCTGCATTTCCTTCTCCAGGGGGTCTTCCTGACCCAGGAATTGAACCCGCACCTCCTGCACTTGTAGGCAGTTTCTTTACCGCTAAGCAACCAGGGAAGTCCCCTTTCCTTCAGAGACATGGAGTCAAAAGTATTTGACTTTTTTCTCTAAGAAAATATGGAACTTTTAAAAACACAGTGTGAAACCAGCATTTAAAATTGTTTTATTTTTTTCTGACCATATCAGAAATTGGTTGATTCTTTGGAAATAGTGGAAATCGCTCACCTGAGACTTTCTTCTTTTAAAACATCCTTCCACTTTGCCTGACCTCGCTTGGCTGGACGGTGTTGTTGGCAGCCTCCGCCTGGCTCCCAGCGGTCCACGTGTCCACGCTGTGGACCTGTCTCCTTTGGACTCCTGAAAGCTCTGTTCAAGTCCAGAGACTGAAATGGAGAAACTCCAGGTGGAAATGGGTCAGTTGGTTTCATTAAAGAGGTAGCAGGTGACACTCAGAATGCCTAGCAAGGAGCGTGATGAAGCTAAGTGACGCGGACTCGTGCCCCGACGGGGTGGCCGGTGGGCGGCAGGCCGTGCGGTTCTGGGTCCTGGCTGAGGTCGATCGGGCGGGTGGAAGAGGGCCAGGCAAGGTCTCGGCGCCCTGTTCCTCCCATGGCGTCTGCTGGGCTGGGTCCAGTGGTCTTCGGCGCGGTTCGGGGGCTTATGGAGAACAGACTGTGTCTGGAGTCTTAAGCCAGCTGCCCTGGCGTTTGGCTCTCGCTTGTTTCAGTGGCGTCATTCCCATTCTCTTATCCTGGCTCACTCCCAGGACTGGCTTAACACACCATTAGGCCATTGTATAAATCCCAGTTCCCTTCACCGTCTAACAACCAGCTGTGAATAATCAACACATTGAAACACTTAAATCCTAATGGCTGCCATATCATTTAAGGATGGATGCCATTAATGTTTTCTAGTATCAACGTGATTTCCTTGGTAATACAGCAGTTCAGTAAAGTAGATCACAGTTAAATTCCAGTTTGCTCCTTGTTTTCAGTTCACTGTTACCATGCTGGGTAAAGGAATGATTATGAATTTGCATTTACCGTTATACCTTTTTAATAATTGCTTCAAAATATAGAATGAAATTTTTCTAAAGCAAAAATCTATTTTGGACTGGCTCTGAGAGCTGCGTCACCCGCCCAGTCCACGTGTATTTAGTTCTTATAGCATACTTTGGGAAGAACAGGAGATGGAAGTGAAGTATAACAGTGCCGCTGCTTATAAAAACTTCCGGTGGAAAAACAAAAGCTACCTTACGCAAAATGGTTGGAAAACAATTCAGAACTAAGTTTTGGCCTCTGGGGTTGTGCATGAGGCAGAGACCACGGTGGGCTGACATAGTTCGTTCCACCTTCCAAGGAGCCTTCATGGAAGAGGCAGGATGTACAAGATGAGGGCGGTGTTCCTGGCCAGAAAAGAGAAGTGGGAAAACACTGAGGAGCCCCTCCTGAACGCCAGGCTCTTTTGACAGTAGCTTCATGTATGTAATGTCATTAATCCTGCCAAGTGGACATTTATATCCCTGTGTACACATGAGAGTATTAAGGATTAGAGAGATTACAAAGCTTGCTCAAGCTCCTGCCACTAGGTTAGGGTTGCTAATAAACGGTGGTTGAGCTTATTGGCTCCGAATTCCTGGAAGTTTGGAATTGGTATCCCCTCTCCTCTAAACGACTGACTGTACGTAATGTCTTTGAACTTCACTTTTTTTTTTTTTTCACCTGTACACTGGGGGAAATAATAATAGCCGCCTCATAGATTTAGTGTGATGAGTAAACTAAAGAGACCAACAGCTTGGCTGTTTTTGACATACGGTATCCACTGCATACATGTTTTAAAAATTCATGTAGAGAGAACTGGAGTGAGACTCACACATGCACCTTGTCTGTCTCTAAAGCCTGTCCCTTGCAGAGGGAGCAGATAGGAAATTGAGACAGAGGAAGTGCAAGCAACGTCTGCTGAAGAGAGGCGAAGCCCCTCCTGCCTGAGCGGGGATCAGGCTGGTGAAGGAGGGAGGGCGATGGGGAAAGTCTGCAGAAGGGAGGCTGAGGCTCATCAGCCGCCAGGCAGAGGGTGGAGGCTGGAGGCTGGGGGCCACAGGTACCCCAAATGCCAGGGAGCTCGAGGACGGGGAGAGGGTGGGCTCAGCACTGTGGGGGGCACGGGGGGCATCTGGCATGGGTCAGCACTGTGCACGGTTGGCAGCCCTGGGGGACTCCCAGTGCCACCGTCCCCACTGGGGGACCCTGTCCTGCTGCCAACGCCCCAGCCACGGCTGCCCCTCGGGGGACCCCTGACCTCCCTCCCCCTCCCTGACCTCCCTCGCCTACCAAAGTCACGGTCAACTTTAGAGAGGATTCTGTCTTGATTAACAGAAAAAGTCCACAGTGTTTTATTCTACGTAAATCACAAAACTGAATCAATGAGGAAAGTGCAGTGTACCAGAGAGTCCATTAGGGTGTGATTTTTTTGTCTTCAGCAAGCCTCACATACTGTTTTAATGCCAACCTATAATTCACAATTTAATAAATGGAGTACACTGCTCAAAAGACTTGGCTTTCCCATATTACATCCTTTTCCCCATTTTTTTACGTTTTCACCACGTATGTCCAGTTTGAATACAGTAATGCCCAATCTTCTTCCTTAGCAATATAGCCAAGTGGTTCCACCTCATAGGTCTTAAAATCATCTACAAAGGTTAATATCTGAAGATAAAAAGTAATCAGGCTGAGTATTTCCTGAGCAAATCCTTTGTTAATTACACTAAGAGCTCTCATCTCGAGGCATAGCTGTTGCTAACATATTAAAGGAGCCCAAGTCCTGCAAATTGGTAATAACTGTTGTATGCGCAGCCACTGGCTGGGATGAAGATTTGTAAGAAGTGTAGTAACAGTAGTAATAAATATTAGGAAAGACTGTATCATAATGATTAAGAATATGTGATCCCCAGAGAGGAGTGGGGCTGGGCCTGACCTCCTCCTCCTTAGCTGGGTCAGCTTTGCATGCTGTATCCAATTATATTTTACAAAAAAAAAAAAAAAAAAAAAACCTTGCTCACACATTCACATATTTATCTATCTAAGCCTTTCCTGTGAGGTGGACAGGAAAGGTGTTAGTATTCTCATCTGATGTAAGAGCTGAGGTTCAAAGAGGCTTCAAGTAACTCAGCTGAAATTAACTAATGGCAAATCCAAGACTCAGAATCTGGAGTTTTTCCCTCTGCCTCATTCGGCTGCTGCTCCTTAGTCGCTTCAGTCATGTCTGACTCTGTGTGACCCTGTAGACAGCAGCCCACCAGGCTCCCCCGTCCCTGGGATTCTGCAGGCAAGAACACTGGAGTGGGTTGCCATTTCCTTCTCCAATGCATGAAAGTGAGAAGGGAAGGTGAAGTCACTCAGTCGTGTCCGACCCTCAAGGACCCCATGGACTGCAGCCCCCCAGGCTCCTCCTTCCATGGGATTCTCCAGGCAGGAGCACGGGAGTGGGTGCCATTGGCAGCAGAGACCAAAAGCAAGACTTCATGAGTGTGGTGAGAGCAGGTCCCTGGCAGCAGTCATTCCCGGGGCCGCCCACAGGTGGCGATGACGCGTGACGGGGCTCCTCTCTGTCATTCAGCTCCTGGGTTGATGGGGAAGTAAGATAGTGAGGGGCCCCTCGGACAGAGTTAGACTTGCCCCATATAAAGCCCTGCCTGTTGCTCCCAGGCCAACATCCTTCCTACTTTTTGGTGTTCAGATAGACTTACGAAATGATGACGGAACCCGGTTCTTTTGTGTTTGTTAGCATCCCTACTTGATACAACGGAACTGCGGCAACACCGCTCTGGTCCACAGCCTTTGTTTTAGAAATTTTTTTGAGTTCAGAATTTGAGAATCCGTGCTCTAGCATGATTTCAGTATTTATGTATTAAGAGTTTAGGTTTGCAGTGTTGTTTAGTTTATGTTAAGCCATTAAACCAAGCACTTGAATTTTTATACAAATTTAATTCTCTCTTTTTTTATTATCCTAAGTCAATGATACTTAGCTTTTTGGGCAGAAGTCACAGATTGCGTTGGGAACCTGATGAAAACCCTGGATGCTTCTCACAGCCCCGCCTGCTAACAGCACACACAGCGAGAGTCAGCAGCACAGGCCAGCGGTTCACAAGCTTGGCGGCCCCCAGCCAGGAGCCCCCATGCGGCGCTGGTGGGCTTGCTTGTATATCCCGTTCAGCTTTGTTCATCCTGTTTGCTTTGCTCTGTTAGATTTCAGGGCTCATGCGGCCGCCTGGTTTCACAGGAGCCAGGACAGAAGGCTCAGTGTTAGGAACTGTTTTTTTGTCTGGAGGTCCCTATACTTTGTGTGGTTTTCAGGCAGAGCTGCCAGTTGGTGGAAGACTGACTGTTATTAGACTGTGTTGGCAAGGAAGCGGGAGCAGTTCATGACAGTAGAAACTGATGTTGTTTCTTTGGAGGGCAACCTGGAAATACCTATCAGCTATTAAAGTGCACGTATTTGTGTTGGGTGTGAAGACATGTACACAGAGGTCTTTGTTGGAGTCTTACATGTATGAGTGACCAACTGGAAACATAAAAACCTGCCAGTATAAATACCTGGAACTGGTTACATAAATTATCGTGTCTTCACACCAGAATATAATGCAGCCATGAAAAATGACTGAGCGGCCTTATTGATGACCAAGCGGAATGATCTCCAGAATATACTAAAATGTGAAAATGCATTTTAAAAGGAGGAAATGCACACACACGTGGGTTTGGCTGTCTCTGAAGTTTACATCAGCAGCTGGTCATGACGACTGGCTTGGAGATGGGGCCTGGGAGACAAGGGTCCTCTGCAGGGGGTCGGGGGGAAGACGCTGACTTTTTCTGTGTGTTGTGGTACCCGAATGATTCTAACTGGGTCCTTAATAGTATTCAGTGTTTTAAAGCTAGTTTTTAAAACAGAAATTAATTTTTAAAATCAGTAGGGAGTATGAGAAACAGAGATGAAAGAATATTTAGATTACATGAAATCCACCTAAATGAAAGAGATGTTACAGAATGAACAGACTTTTTAATTTATCTTATTGGTGTATAGTGGGGCTGACATGTATTCATTTCTGCTATTTAGCAAAGTGATTCAGTTGCGTATGAATATGAATGAAAGCTCACACATTCTTTTCTGTTGTCGCTTACCACGGGATATTGGGTGTCGCTCCCTGAGCTGTGCAGTAGGACCTGCTGTTTGTCCATCCTGTTCACAACACTTTCCTTCTGCTCCTCCCAAACCCCCAGTGCCCCCCTCCTCCAGCCCCCTCTCCCTTGGCGACCCCAAACCTGCCCTCTGTGCCTGTGCGTCCAACCGGCTTTTCTTTTTGCCTCGTTCCCTATGTAAGAACAGGGAGAGCGGGCGCCTGATGGAGTTAAGCGCTGGTAAACGAATAAATCAAAAGAAATCGCTTTTCACACAGTGTGGGGCCAATCTAAGGAATTTACCGCCGCAGGCAGTCCTGGATGCAAATATTGTGGCTGGATTTTTTTTTCCTTTTTTTGGAAGACTAGTCGCTTCTGTGCAGTCATAACACTTGTCGTTATGCAAGAAGAGATAAGGGTAATCAAACCCGCTGGTGCAGGATGTGAGCTGGTCGCTGGGAAGGAAGGACTCTCCCCAGCCTCCCTTCGTTTTTGGCTTCTTCAGTGCCGCGGAATAACACTGCACAATTGGCTGGGCTCTCTTTGAAGAATGGACAGTACTTCCTCTGAATCTTTAGATATTATCTGCAGCCAAGGGAAGGACTGCAGACCTGCCAGAAGCAAAGCTCTTCACTATTTTTTTTTTTCTTGCACCCAGAGTGATGGCTCCTTCAGTTCAGAATGAGGCCTCTTGGCGGGATGGCTCTCCCGCTTCTGAACTGCTGCTGCAGTTCCCGGCAAAGAACAGGCTCAAAGGGGAAGACCGGGCTTCAGCTCCCCTCCCGCGGAATAGGCTGGCTCCTCTGAACAACACACCCCAGATTATTGAGCGAGCAACTGAATAGATACTCAGGAAATAATTCATGCTTTTTTTTTTTTTCTTTCTCTCTCTCCCCTTCCTTCTTTGGCTCCAAATAGTAATGAATCCCTCCCCCAGGGGGTAGACAGGACATAAACTAGCCCCGGCCAGTCTCATTAAGCCCTCGTTAACCAATTTGACATCTTTACGGGTCTCATACATCCACACAGCCCAAGAAAGACTGCACCCACGTACCTCTGTCTTATGTTTTAAGATCAAGAGTAATGTGTATCGGGTTGACTGGAATTTGAGTAAGTGCACGGGGTGTAACATAGAATATGACGTCAAGCTGAGCAAGCTGCGTTGCACCGTGACAGCCTCCACTGCAGAAGGACCGCGTTCCGTCCCTGCCGTGTGATCAGGTCAAGGGCAAACCTTTGAAGTATAGGTCACGTGTATAAGGTCACGTGTATAAGGTGACTCTCCTGTTAAAGGAATTTCTCCCCTCTTTTGGAATCCAGTAGGAGGCCGGTGGGGTAATTTGTCAATGTGCAGAATCAATGTGCTTCCTTTCTTTCTTTTGCGGGAGGTGGGGTGCACACTGAGTGGCTTGGGGGACCCTGGTTCTCCCCCCGCGAGGGACTGAACCCAGGTCCCCTGTGGTGGAGGCTCGGCCTCTTCACGCTCCACCCCCAGGGGAGTCCTGCTGCCTGCATTCTCAGTGCTCTGCCTTGCGGGGCCTTTGCCATCAGCCAGCAGCTGGATAGCGTCTACACAGTTATGATCCCGGGCCCGTCTGGTGGCTGAGCATAGGGGCATGGCATCTTGTCTGTCCTACAGACAAGATCCAAACAGTTGGTCGTCCAGATACCCAGAGCCAGGAGAAACTTGCTTCCGTCATTGTTGTTTGGCTTAGTTACATGATAGGATGTTCAGCTGAGCCTTTAAAATAAGATCTCTCATTATATTTAATTGTGATTCCTTTTTTGCCAGCCAAGCCTACAGGCACCACACACAGTCCCCACTTTTCCACCATTTTAGGAGACCCAGGCCGTTTCCAGCATCGTCCAGTATAACTTTCTGAGTGATGGAGGTGTGTGAGCGGTCCTGTTAACGGCAGCCACCGGCCGTGGGCTGGTGTGCCCAAGGGCGTCTGGTAGGGTCTGACTGTCGCTGACGTGTAAACATCCGTGCCACCCAGCTTCAGTCCTTTACATCCCAGCCCATCGTGACCTTAGTGTCCCAGCACATACAGAAGTGATGCAGCTATTTTCTCCCTTCCTGGGCAAAGCATTGCCATGGAGATTTAAGAGCAACACTAAGAAATGGTTTCACACTGTTGCAGGGAAAGGGGTGCAGTCTTCTCATCACCAGCGCCTGCAGCTGTGGCTCAGGTGCTGTCACGGGGCCTGAGCTCCTACCTCCTACCTGAATGGCAACCTCAGTGAACGATAGTGAGGCCTCTTTTTCTAAGTGGAAAAACCTCAAGCAAAAATCTAAAAATCTTAGGTTTGCATGGCCAAGAGCAACATGGGGTACTGGGAAATTCCATCAGTAAGCCAAGCAACTTCTTGGCAGCAGGAACCCTGTCTTTTTATCTGTTTCCTTCGTTCCTAGCATAAATTTTAATCCGTGCTTCTCCAGTGAGTGGTTTAGTATGTGGACAAACAAACGAGCATGGCTTAGAAAAGATGCTGGTAACTTAACCTCCCAGGAGCCTCTCATTAAAACCCTAGTATCCCAGCAGGTATCTTTCCTAGCAGAGAAGTAAAGTTACAGATACACACAGTGTAAATAATCATGTTTTGGACTTTGTAAACATCCGTGCCACCCAGCTTCAGTCCTTTACATCCCAGCCCATCGTGACCTTAGTGTCCCAGCACATACAGAAGTGATGCAGCTATTTTCTCCCTTCCTGGGCAAAGCATTGCCATGGAGATTTAAGAGCAACACTAAGAAATGGTTTCACACTGTTGCAGGGAAAGGGGTGCAGTCTTCTCATCACCAGCGCCTGCAGCTGTGGCTCAGGTGCTGTCACGGGGCCTGAGCTCCTACCTCCTACCTGAATGGCAACCTCAGTGAACGATAGTGAGGCCTCTTTTTCTAAGTGGAAAAACCTCAAGCAAAAATCTAAAAATCTTAGGTTTGCATGGCCAAGAGCAACATGGGGTACTGGGAAATTCCATCAGTAAGCCAAGCAACTTCTTGGCAGCAGGAACCCTGTCTTTTTATCTGTTTCCTTCGTTCCTAGCATAAATTTTAATCCGTGCTTCTCCAGTGAGTGGTTTAGTATGTGGACAAACAAACGAGCATGGCTTAGAAAAGATGCTGGTAACTTAACCTCCCAGGAGCCTCTCATTAAAACCCTAGTATCCCAGCAGGTATCTTTCCTAGCAGAGAAGTAAAGTTACAGATACACACAGTGTAAATAATCATGTTTTGGACTTGCTGCTAAGTCGCTTCAGTCGTGTCTGACTCTGTGTGACCCCATAGACCGCAGCCCACCAGGCTTCCCCGTCCCTGGGATTCTCCAGGCAAGAACACTGGAGTGGGTTGCCATTTCCTTCTCTAGTGCATGAAAGTGAAAAGTAAAAGTGAAGATGCTCAGTCACATCCAACTCTTAGCGACCCCATGGACTGCAGCCCACCAGGCTCCTCCTTCCATGGAATTTTCCAGGCAAGAGTACTGGAGTGGGGGGCCATCACCTTCTCCGAGTTTTGGACTTAGGCAACAACTAATACAAAAACACTGCAGACTCATCTATGACTAATTTGAATACTGTACAGAATAGATGGTAACCTACATTTGAACCTGTATATTCACTGGAAGGACTGATGTTTGGCCACCTGATGTGAAGAGCAGACTCACTGGAAAAGACCCTGATGCTGGGAAAGATTGAAGGCGGGAGGAGAAGGGGGCGACAGAGGATGAGGTGGTTGGATGGCATCACTGACTCGATGGGCATGAGTTTGAGCAAACTCAGGGAGATAGTGAAGGACAGGGAAGCCTGGCGTGCTGCAGTCCATGGGGTCTCAAAGAGTCGGATACGACTTAGCGACTGAACAAGATTTATAAAATCTATGAATCCAGAAAAAAAGCATCCACTTCCCCCAGACTTCAACTTCTCATTGAATGTATTTTGTAGGATGACCAACCCTCCTCCCTTCCTGCCATTCCTTTCCACCTGAACCTGCTTTTAACCACCACACTGACCGAAGGATGTGACCTAGCCCGGTCCCTCCCTGCCGTGACTCCTGCCCTGTTTTACCCTCACTGTGACCCAGCGAGTGAAACTGCTCTGTGAACTGAAGCTCGGGGCAGCTGGTTCTGCAGACAGCCGCATCCGCCGTCCGCATCCCGCTGGGCTGGGCGGCCCCTGTGGTCCAGCCCATGGGCTTTCTCCGTCGCCGTCATCACCGCAGTCCGTCGGATCCTTCACCCAGTCGATTCACGCCTGCCCTTTTTTCTTTCAGGTCATGCATAACGATTGGAATGTCCTATCTGGTCAAGTGCTCTAACCTCGTTTCCTTCCCAGTATCAGCATACTTGAAATTCCAGCTCAAATGTAGATGCTTTCAAACAGCAAGCCGGAGAGCTATGGAAGGAAGAACTTGGAGCTCTGGGAAGTGCGATAACTGACCTAAAACGCTGCTCGTGCCAGTAGCTGGCTGTGTGATCTCGGATGAGTTGCCCTGCGTGGGGTCATTTCCTGCCTCTGTAATATGGGGAGAAAGGAGTCCGGGTGCCCCAGATGGTCCCTCCACGCTCGAGAGTCTCACTGAGCAGTTCGGCTCCCCTCGTGTGCTGCAGGGCGACACGAGGCGTCCCTGAGTCACTCAGGGAAGTTCCATCTCTCCTGTGATCCCAGGCCCACGTGACACTGAACGGTCCAACCGAGACCTCCGCAGGGAAGGCGTTCCTGGGGCGGGGGCAGGTTTCGTGCCCCTGCCTGTCCTCACTGTGACCCACTCACCTCCCTTGGGCTCGCCCAGGGGGTTCCTGCTAAGTCAACAAAGCCTGTGTTTGGCCCCGCTGTGTGTGACCCGCACAGGGGCCAAGAGGTGCTGGTTCCTGTGGCCCATGACTGGAGCCAGCGTCTTGCCGTGTGTGCAGGGTACACACGACGCACCCCCCCCCCATTCCGCCCTGTGCCTCTGCTCAGGGACAGAGCCTTGTCTGCAGCAGGTTCCCGCCTGCTTTAGGAGAAGGCTTGCCTTCCTCTCTCTACAGGCACGTCCACGGCCACGTTCAGGATGGTTTCCCTGATTACAGGCGGATCTTTTCTGGAGGGGCTTCCGTGGGAGCTCAGCGGTAAAGAATCTGCCCACCAAGGCAGGAGGTGCAGGAGACTCAGGTTCCACCTCTGGGTGGGGAAGACCCCTGGAGGAGGGCATGGCTGTCCACTCCAGTGTTCTTGCCTGGGAAATCCCATGGGCAGAGGAGCCTGGCGGGCGAGAGTCCACGGGGTCGCAGAGAGTCGGACACAACTGAGTGACTGAGCACGACGCCCGAGGACAGTCAACATCTTGACAGAGTTAGTGCTTCTGAGAGCACGGGGTCTGACCAAAGGGGAGATGAAGGATGAAGATACAGATGCACAGTGAAAGAAAACAGCACCCGAAACCCCCCAAAATACTTTCCATGCTATGTAAGTTACACACAAGCATCACAGCCGATTCACACTTGATAAACGCTAACTTCCCCTTTCCTTGCTAGGAAGGCTGGGAAGTGAGATAAAGCAGGGGCGAGCCATGGAGGACAAACGTCTTGGCATCCAGTAAACCTCCACGTTTTTTTTTTTTTTTTTTTTCTGTTTTCAAGACTGGTTGCCATTTCCTCCATGTGTCTTGTTTATCGGTGTGTTGACTCGTCCCCACACCAGAGAGATGGGTTTGCACATCTGCCAAGCAGAGTCGGCGAGAGATAACCGCCAGCGACAACAATGGTCTTCCTCGGTCCGTCAGCCAAAAACACTTTTGGCAGAGCGGGCTGAGAATTACTTATCATCGCTGCCTGTTCTGGAAGCCCAGCGTGGTTGTTTGCCAGACAGAGATAGCAGGCAGGATGCGACGGAGAGCCAGACGTGCTGGGGCTCCACCTGGCAGACGCTGAAGAGGAAGGAGGGATGGAGCAGCCAGTTAGCAATGGTTTCCTGGTGCCTGGTCCTCGCCGTCAACATGAGCCAGTGTTGTGAAGTCAGCCAGAAGGACGGAGTGTGATCCCAAGTCGCATAAAGAGTACTTAATACTTGATGCTGCAGAGAAGAGTTTCCAGAGATGCAATTAAAACACACACACAAACACACACCAGAAAAAAAACTATTAATACAAGCAGCTCATCTGAAAAAGAGAATCTGTTTTCAGTTGCTTGGGTTAAAACATACATGATGGTGTGACAGGATGAGGGTTGTTTTGCCTTTTTTTTTTTTTAATTCCCTGATCAGGGATGGAGCCCGTGTCTCCTGCAGTGAAGCGCAGAGGCTTAGCCAGTGGACTACCAGGGAAGTCCCAAGATGAGGCTGTGATCGTCTCATAAATCACCCTCTCAATGATTTCTCCAGCCTGACACATCCTTCCTTCTCCAGGGGTGGCTCTGATAACCTAGAGATGCAGCTGACGCGGTCAAGCAGGCTGGACCTGGTTGTACAGAGAACTAGTAGTAACTGTGCCACTCACCTCACTGGCCCTTAGAATTCGGGGTGGCACACATCGCTTTGCAGGCTTTTCCAATTACCGACATTAGATGCATCAGGTGGCACCTCCCTTGCCAGTTTCTGTTGAAACTGTCCTTCTTTGTCTCATAGAACTTTTTAGATAATTAAAACAGCAATAAAGGAATGATTTTTTTTTTTTTTTAGTGGTACAATGAGTGAGTGAGTGAAGTTGCTCAGTCGTGTCCGACTCTTTGCGACCCCATGGACTGTAGCCGGCTCCTCCATCCACGGGATTTTCCAGGCAAGCGTGCTGGAGTGGGTTGCCATTTAAACTGTGAATCACTTATTAAACTACAAGTCCTGTGCAGCGTGAGTACAAATGAACTTGATTCATTTGAAAGAGGGCAGTGGAGAGCCAGGCATCAAGAGTTCTATTTCAAAGTTTCAGGGCTTGTCCTTCAAAATGGACTCAAAGCAGATGTCAGAGCCGCGTTATCGGAACCTTGATACATAATTGATGTTTACAGAGTGATTTAAGAGTCCAACACGAAAGCCCCCTTGTCAGTGTAGGTACTTTAATTACACTGTGTGTGAATACAGCGTTCTCTCTCCCCTTGCGTCACGCCCACTCCCATGCTGTCAGTTATTGTAAGCGAATCAGCATCATCTCCGAAAGCTGTGTGTTAGGCATCTGTTACGGGCTGTGCTAGGCCACCTAGAAATAGCCCTCGGGATTTTGTGGCGCTGCTTGTCTTCCGAATGTGGGCCTGTGTTTGTCTTTGTATGGTAGTCATTTAAGTCCCCTGAAGGGGGATCTCAGCGCATGAGTCTTACGCCAGGGAAAGCCGTGTTTCCTGGCTCTCCTTACTTTCATGAGATTTTGGCAAGTGAAGATGAGGCTTAGCTAGAGATTGCTTCGGTGTGGTTAAGGACCACACATCTTGGTCGAAGCGTTTTTGTCAATAGTCTCTTGGACTGTGTAAGACTGTAATTATAATTAGCCATCTGATTTCAATAGCAGCCCCTTCCTTGCATGAGGCACTTGACTAACTTAGTATAGATAAATCAGAAATGTCAAGGCCAGAAACGCATAGCAGTGACTTCCTTGTGATGAGGGGATTTTAATAGAAGTCTGGATTTTATCGGCCTGCCTCCCTTGGGCCAGCCATCTGGAGGGCAGGTAGGAAAGGATGTAGCAATGGAGAAGCCCTCAGGGTGTATGTCCTTCGCGGGGAGGGGGGACGCCGGCACCTTACGTGTGCATATGAGACGAAGCCGGTTCCTATCAGCGTAGAAGGTACTAACAGCTTATTGGGGAAGAATTGTTTTCCAAAATTCAGTTAATGTGACAAATTTAAGTATTTTTTGATTATCAGAATGCATATAATGGAATGAGGTATGCCCTTATTTCAGCCACTTTACCTCTCATCTAGATGGTTTGGTTTTTTAATAAACCGTTATACTTTGAGACAGTAATGTTTTAGAACAGAGAATGGATTAAGGGAAAAGTAATGACCCTGAATACATCTAAGGCAAATCATCTGAATGCTAAAGAGATGCACAGATGATCTGAATGATTGCTGTGTTAAACCTTGTTTTCTCAAATCTAAGATATACTTTAATTTGTTACATGGTACTTTTCTGGAATAGATGGCAGCTTACACTGGATCTCGGTATTTAATGTGGCAGTGTTACCTTCCTTCCTCATCTCCACCAAAAGTCTGCTATAAACTCGTCTTAAAAATCAGTGACATCTTAGGATTAGTGGAATAAAGATGCCAAGAGTTAAGCAGAGATCAGTCTTCCCGTACTTCCTCAGAGCCTGGCATGATGCATGTTGACGTGTAAAGGTTGCGTTTTCCCTTACATGGTTGTCCTCAGAGGAGTGTGAGGGCAGAGGTGGCTGTCCTGCGCCACATCTGCTAGATAAGGTGTAGGCAAGATCCCCCCATCACGCTGTTAGCACTTTCTGTTACTGGCTCCAGATGATGAGAGAGAAAATACAAGGTTCAGTAACGTCTCCATCTGGAGCCGTGCCTCTAAAGGTCACCAAACTCCTTTACAGCTGTTGTGGATTTCACTCGCGGCGACTCGCTCGAGCGCGCTCCGTCCACACACCAAGCGGGTGTCCTGCAGTGCACCCTGGCACCAGCCGCCCATGGGTTAAAGGCTCGGTCTCACCAGCCTGCCCTCTCTCACGACACCAGCCCAGAGTCGCAGGTGCCCACGCTTGTGACGGACTGGTTTCCCTTAGAATAACGCACAGAACTCAGGAAAGCACCCTATAGTTTTATTAGAAGGGATCCAAATGGAAGGGAAGCTCAGGGCCCAGTCTAGGAGGGTCCCGGGCATGGAGCCCTGTGCCTCTCTGTGTGGAATCCGGCTGGGCCACCCTTCCTGAACATCAGTGTGTTCAGCAACCAGAAAACTCCAGGGTTTTTGAAGGGTGGGGCCTCATTAAGTAGGCACAGTGGATTAAATCATCTCCAGCCCCCCCCCCCCGCCTTTCTGGACATTGTGTGTGTGTGCCCAGCTCTTTGCAACCCCAGGGACTATACAGCCCACCAGGCTCACCCGCCCCCCCCCCCCCCCCCCCGCCTTTCTGGACATTGTGTGTGTGTGCCCAGCTCTTTGCAACCCCAGGGACTATACAGCCCACCAGGCTCTTCTGTCCATGGGATTTCCCAGGCAAGAATACTAGAACGGGTTGCTATTTCCTTCTCCAGGGGGTCTTCACCATCCAGGGATGGAATCCACATCTTTTGCATTGGCAGGCGGGTTCTTAACCATGGAGCCATGGTGGTTGAGCTTGTCCCAAATTCCAAGCAGTTGGGCTTTCTGGTAATCAACCCCATCCTGAAGCTCTCTAGTTGACCCAACTTGAGTCATCTTGTTAGTACAACAAAGACAGTTCGGTCAGTCTCGAAATTTCCAGGGACTGGGGACAAAGATCAGATACAGATTCTCCATGGTACCCCGGGGCATAGGTTCTAGCTTGTGTCTCTAGCTTGGTTCTCTGCACTGGCTCACTCACAGCCCACTGCAGGCTCAGAGGGTTCTCTCTTGCCCCCATGTACAGCTCAACAATTCCCAAATTATACTTAACTTCATTCCCTGAGTTCCTGCTGCTGCTGCTAAGTCGCTTCAGTCATGTCCAACTCCGTGCCACCCCATAGACGGCAGCCCACCAGGCTCCACCATCCCTGGGATTCTCCAGGCAAGAATATTGGAGTGGGTTGCCATTTCCTTCTCCAATGCTTGAAAGTAAAAAGCAAAAGTGAAGTTCAATTCAGTTGCTTATTCGTGTCTGATTCTTTTGGACCCCATGAATCGCAGCACGCTAGGCTTCCCTGTTCATCACCAACTCCCGGAGTTTGCTCAGACTCACGTCCATCAAGTCCGTGATGCCATCCAGCCATCTCATCCTCTGTCATCCCCTTCTCCTCCTGTCCCCAATCCCTCCCAGCATCAGAGTCTTTTCCAATGAGTCAACTCTTCGCATGAGGTGGCCAAAGTACTGGAGTTTCAGCTTTAGCATCATTCCTTCCAAAGAAATCCCAGGGCTGATCTCCTTTAGAATGGACTGGTTGGATCTCCTTGCAGTCCAAGGGACTCTCAAGAGCCTTCTCCAACACCACAGTTCAAAAGCATCAATTCTTTAGCGCTCAGCTTTCTTCACAGTCCAACTCTCACATCCATACATGACCACAGGAAAAACCATAGCCTTGACTAGAATAGAACACGACGAAAAGACAGTGAAGTTAGCTTGTCCTAAAGCCCCCATCATGGTTTATAGAAACCCCTGTCCTCCCGGTATGGAAGCTCCAAGTTTCGGATTCACCTCCAAGTCTTGGATTCATCTTTGACTTTCTCTGGTTATTAAGATTTTCTATAAATCTTATAAATCTTGTCTGACCCCATTTTTCAGATCACTGTACACCTTTTTTGAACCTTGGTTCCCTGGTGATAAGTGTTAAAAGATCCAGAAGCAGGCCTTCCCTGGTGGTCCGGAGATTAAGACCCCACATGCAGGAGGCCCTGGTACGATCCCTAATGAGGGAACTAGAGCCTTTATGCCACCACAAAGGCCAGGTGCAGCCAAATAAATAAATAGTAAAACCAAAAAAGATCCATAAGTGAACAAGCCGTTAGACCCCAGACTTTGTTCAACACCACACTCTTCCTCACTTTGTCCTTCACTCCAGAGATGAAGGATGTCCTCTCTGGTTGAGCATTTCAGGGCTGGATTACAGCTGAATCACAGGTGTGACCACGGTCATCCTCAGCCCTTCTGAATCAGAGATCATCAGTCACATTCCCAGGGAACTTCCTCTGTGTGCCCTGGGCCATACGGCCTGCAGGTATCTCACAGGTCGGGTTTGGGGCTTAGCCCTGGGGTCAGGCTGGGTGTCTTGGGAGTGGCAGGCAGACCTGGCAGATAGCGGGTGATTGCAGATTACAAGCAAACTAATCTCAGCTTCCCTTTTCTCCCATTTCCTTGATATTCTGTTTTATACATCCTACCATTTCCTCCCCCACGTCTTCAGCACATGCATTCACTCACTCGATCGGTCACCAACCCACTCAGCCCCATCTCTTGAGCTCTTCCTCTGGACCTGGCACCGGTCTAGCATCAGGATGGAGCAGCATCTAACAAAACACAGCCCCTGCCTCTGTGAGATCCCGGTCTAGGGTCCCAGGTGAATAGACCGGCATACATGAGAACCTCAGATGCGGGGCGTGGTGTGAAAGCAATATTAAAATAGGCTGATAGACAGTGGGTATGGGGGGGGTGGATGCTCGAGGGGATTCTAGGGTTGCGCTGTGCGGAAGCCATGTGGGTGTTGAGCACGTGGGAGTTGGAAGCAAAAGCACCTGTTTCAGGAACTCAAAGGCCCACCTGACCTTAACTCTGAATAGAAACATTGGGCCACAGTGTGTTCCGCTCCAGTCAGCCCCTGGTTCCCATCAAGGAAGCTCCCTGCTCCGAGCGCGAGCTCTCTCTCCAGGAAGCTCAGGGTGTCGAGGCCAGGCCTCCCGCATCCCTTCTTTGTTGGTGTCGTTTACTCGCTAAGTCGTGGCTGACTCTTGGCGGCCCCGTGGACTGCAGCCCACCAGGTTCCACTGTGCATGGGATTTCTCAGGCAAGAATACTGGAGTGGGCTGCCACATCCTTCTCTAGGGCCTGTTCGCGACCCCGGGATTGAACCAGGGTCTCCCGCATTACCGGCCGGTTCTCTACCTCTGAGCCCCCCAGGGCTGCCCCCTCACCCGCCTTCTGTCCCCAGAAGCGCCTCCAGGGGTCTCTGTTGGCTCCCTGCCCGGGAGGGCTCAGCCGTGAACCCGCCGCTGCTGCTCCTTCAGACTCCACGGCTGCCTGTCTCCCCGCCTCTCTCTCCATAAGTAACCGTGCCTTCTGTCTCTCTCGGGTGGTGAGTCTCTTACTACCACAGCGCACAAGGTCACAGCCAGCCTCGGGGCCCTCCCCAGGCATTCTGCGTTGGGAATCTCGGTGGGCATCGTGCTGGGGAGTCCTAGGAAGGGGCAGGTAGTGGTGGGCAGATGTGAAGACCGTGGGGGCACGCTGTGGCCATCCAGATAGCCCCTGGATGACCGAATGCCTCATCATTAAGTCACGCAAGGAAAAAAGTCACTTCTGGCCTGAAACCAGATATGGGAGCTTTCAATACCAAAGACAACTTTCTCGGAAGGTTTTATATGGAGTTAGTTCTGTCTGATAATTCAAGTCAATATAATATCCGCCTTAAAGATACACTTCTGTTGCAGTTCGTAATGGTAGCTCATATGGATACAGGTAGGTCCATTTCCAGTGGTCTCCTCTGATTCATCAGCACAATGCTGTGTTTAATCCAGATTAATGTAACAGATTATAAAATACCTTTCTGTCTACCGCTTGTGTGCCCAGAAGGCCTGGAAATTCATTCGGGCTCCCTGTTTTTTTCCTTCGATCCAATCCATGCCCGCGCCACACTGGGCCATCCCTCTGCATGGCCTGGTGAGACTATCTCTTGATTTTTACTCTGTGTTATTCTGGCCTCTGAGCAATGGAAGAGCTTCTCATGCTTGTTCCCTGGGGATAAACTAGGGAGCATTTTCCCTTCCAGCTGCTGCTGAACTAATGGCTGTTCCCTGTGTGGATCCACACAGAAGGAAAGTCAGCAGAGAGACTGACAACAAATCAGAATGCTAGCCGACACCTGGCTATGCCAGGGGCCTTCCCTGGTGGCTCAGGCGGTAAAGAGCCCACCTGTGAAGCAGGAGAGGCAGGTTCAACCCCCAGGTCAAGAAGATCCCCTGGAGAAGGGAATGGCAACCCACTCCAGTATTCTTGCCTGGAAAATTCCATGGACAGAGGAGCCTGGCAGGCTACTGTCCATGCGGTCTCAAAGAGTCAGATATGAGCAGAGCAGAGCTTTTTTGTAAAGACTTCATGAGCTGTGGTATTGGAGAAGACTCTTAAGAGTCCCTTGGATGGCAGGAAGATCAAACCAGTCAATCCTAAAGGAAATCAGTCCTGAATGTTCATTGGAAGGACTGATGCTGAAGCTGAAGCTCCAATACTTTGGCCAACTGATGCAAAGAACTGACTCACTGGGAAAGACCTTGATGCTGGGAAAGACTGAAGGCACGAGGAGAAGGGGGCAACAGAGGATGAGATCATTGAATGGCATCACCAACTCGATGGACATGAGTCTGAGCAAGCTGCAGGAGCTGGTGATGGACAGGGAGGCCTGGCGTGCTGCAGTCTATGGGGTCGCAAATAGTCAGACACGACTGAGTGACTGAACTGAATGAAATATTAGGAAAACCCTGCTCAGGGATTATTAAACTAAAAGTTGCCCAGGGAAAGCGTGTTCCATTCAAGGGCATAAGTGTAGTGGTGCTCCAGGTAGAAACAAACAAGCCAGCAATTCCCAAGATCCCTCTGTCAGCAGCACCCCAAGCCTCCAAGAACTCGGAAGCCTCCAGGGTTCACTAGCTGCTGAAGCTGTGTCCCAGGGCGGGCCGGCTCTCACTATTAGACAGCTTTATTGAACTGAAATTCCTCTCTGCCCACTGGAAATAGCTCTGCGTCTAAGGGAGAAGGGGGAAAGGTGTATAAAAAAGACCCAATTTTTCTTTAAAAACACCATCCTGTCTTATCTCTGGGCTAAACACATGGATTTAAGGGAATAATTTTTACAAGATGTATTTTCAAGTCCCCTCAGCATCTTGCTTTTCCTCCTTCTGAATCTTTATAATTTGTCTGTATCTCTTACACTCGTTCTTTTTTTAAACTTTTGTTTAAATTTTGTTTTACTGTCTTGGCCTCGCCGCTTGGCCTGTGGGATCTTGGTTCCCTGATCGGGGCTGGAACCCACGCCCCTTGCAGTGGAAACTTGGCGTCTCAGCCACTGGACCTCCAGGGACGGTCCCCACTGTCGTGTTCCAGCCCCTTCTCTCAATACCCTCTCCCCTCCCGTTGTGAACCTTTCCCTGATAAAACATGGACGGCATCCCTCACCTCTTAAATTCAATCTCATGGCTCTACGCTATAAAAACAACCACTTCTTTTCCTAAAACGCTGATGTTGTGTGTGAATGGAAATGTATGTATTCTCGGTGATATTGGTAGTTCACATATGTTTCTCTGTGTTTGTACAGCCTGGGAAAGGTGGACGAGATGGAGACAGATCTTTGTCCAAAGGTCCTGTGACAGTAATAACAGCTTACATATTTGTAACAAGTATTGCTTGATAACAGCTGCTATTCTAAAAGCTTTGCATGGATTTTGTCATGAACTTTAACTCTCGAAAACTCAGCAGGTTGGACTGCCCTGGCTGTCCGGTGGCTGAGGCTCTGAGCTCCCAGTGCAGGAGGCATGGATGTGACCCCAGGTCAGGGAAGCACCCTCATGCTGCAAGGCTTGGCCAACAAACACACATCTTACCAGGTGGCAGTAAGGCTTAGGAAGACCGCCTAACTTACCCAAGCTCCACAGCCAGGGCGTCCGAGCAGAACTCAGCCTGCCCTCACAGCCCCATGACACCTGCAGCCGCCTCTGCAGCCTTTGTCAGCATCCAGCAACTACGCATAGATTTCACCCATCATACCCTGACCCAGTATTGCCCTTTTCTGAGAGCTCTTCTGACTAGTTGTGACAAAATGCTTGAAGTGTATTTGGAGTCCGTACCCTGGATAAAGATCCAAGGATTTGACGATATTAGGACCTGTGCAAAACTTCTGTGTTCTCATTTAGGCGTTTTGTATTTTTAACGTGTACACTTTGGTCAAAGAACCATCTTAAATTAATTTTTGAGAATTGAGAAAGACTCGTAACCACTAGTTTACTCAATGTATTTGTGAGCCTGTTTCTTTTTTGTTATGTTCACTAGTTTGTTTTGTCATTTAGATTCCATGGATAAGTGATATCATGTAGTATTTGTCTTTGCCTGACTTACTTCACATAGTATGATAATCTCTAGGTCTATCCTAGGATTATCCTAGAGATTTTGCAGACGGTAAAATTTCATTCTTTTTTATGGCTGAGTTGTATTTTCATTCTTTTTCTCCCTCTTCCGCTTGTGGACAGCAATTGTTTTTTGTCTTTCAATGAATAAATACCTCGAAGATCCTTAACAAGTATCTGCAGAATGATTAATGCAATACCACTGACAGGCACTTTAGCTGAAGGTATACATCGTAAGTGTTTTGCTGTTTAAAAATAACGAGCTTTATTAGTCTTTCTCTGTGTGCCAGACTGTAGAAGCAGACTCCAGTCCTTCCTGCCCAGAGCCCACCCTTCCTCCGCGGCGAGACACCCTTAGGGAGCTGGGGCCAGTGGTGGTGGGGGCGGGCGTTAACCTGCAGGCGGACTCCACAGCCTGGAGTGAGACACTGTGACTTCCCACTGGTGTGTTCTTGCTTCGTCTGATATCTTGATTCGGGAACTTGGGGCTGTTTCTGCTTTGCTCTGACAGGCCATCTGAGGCCCTGGCCACTCTGTGGTACGAGAGTACCACTCAGAGGTGCCAGCTGCAATGGGCCTCTGCAGGACTGGTGCCCAGGTGCTCACTCAGGGCTGCTGCATCCCTGTTGCCTGAAACATTCCGCAGTGCCCGAGCCCTGCCTCCAGGAGAGACATCGGAACCTTAGGTTTCTGTTCTGTGCAGACTCCTCTCTGCACCTTACTTTCCTTTTATGTGCCCTGAGTTTTCCTTGCTCTTCCATTAGAAGGAATATTAGTTTTTTGTTTGGGGTTTTTTTTTCTCTTCACGACGTTGCTTGTGGGATCTTAGGGGACTGGACCCAGGTCACAACAGTGAAAGCACCGAGTGCCAGGGACTGTTTTCTTTCTTGCGTGAATTACTTTCTCATTCATGTGAGCAGTCTGCAAAGATTGCAATGTCACATTGAAATAGAGGCTCTGATACTGAGACTAAAACCATCTTAAGGACTTGCCTGGGGGTCCAGTAGCTAAGACTCCAAAGCTTCTGCAGGGGAAGCTTGTTTGAGTCCTGGTCAGGCAGGGAACTAGATCCCACAAGCTGCAGCTAAAGAGCCCACATGACATGTGAGCAGTCTGCAAAGATTGCAATGTCACATTGAAATAGAGGCTCTGATACTGAGACTAAAACCATCTTAAGGACTTGCCTGGGGGTCCAGTAGCTAAGACTCCAAAGCTTCTGCAGGGGAAGCTTGTTTGAGTCCTGGTCAGGCAGGGAACTAGATCCCACAAGCTGCAGCTAAAGAGCCCACATGTGGCAACAAAGACTGAAGACCCTCTGTGCCAGAACTGAGACCTGGTGCTGCCAAGTTAATAAATGCATATATATTACATATATCATTCTATAGTATATATTACATATATTATATATTGTATATTTATTATTATATAATTATAACAACATTAATATATAATATGATTATATATTATAATATTAAGGTATTCATATTATAGCACAGTTATATTGTATTATATATTATGTTTATATTGTATTAATATTAATAAAACATTTATATAATATACTAATATTATGTAATTATGTATTATATATGTTATATATTTGGAGAAGGCAATGGTACCCGACTCCAGTACTCTTGCCTGAAAAATCCCATGGACAGAGAAGCCTGGTAGACTGCAGTCCATGCGTCTGTTAGGAGTCAGACACAACTGAGCGACTTCACTTTTGCTTTTCACTTTCATGCACTGGAGAAGGAAATGGCAACCCACTCCAGTGTTCTTGCCTGGAAAATCCCAGGGACGGGGAAGCCTGGTGGGCTGCCATCTCTGGGGTTGCAGAGAGTTGGACATGACTGAAGTGACTTAGCAGCAGCATGTTATATATTATTATATATTTTTTAAATTTTATTTTTACTTTATATAATACAATTATTAGATACATTATATATTAATATACAATATATATAACATACCATACTATATTATATAATTATATACATTATATAATATATTTAAATATAAAATTATGTAAAATTATCATGATATAATATATAGATAATATAATTACATTATATATAAATATATGTTTACATATTATATTATACAGTTATATATATATAACTATCTAGGGATTTTGCCTTTTTTTTCTAGGAAAAAAGCCCTATTGGTCAGAGCCCTGCTTGGTGACAGGTCGTGACCTGCTGGAGCCCCAGAGCTGGTTCTTGCTGCTTATAATCAACTTAAGTGGCTGCTGCCTTTAAAAGACCACCAGCACTTCTCTGGGTGAACACAGCCATCTGGGATAGAACCCACCATGTGACCTAATAGTCTGGACTGAAATGGAAATTGAAGTTGATTCCATTAGCAATAGATAAATTGGTCTGTTTCATTTTCTTCTAGCTTCAATAATAGTCATTGTAACGTGAGTTTTACATTTGCTTTCTAGATAAATAGTTATTTTCTGTGTCTGGGAACAGTTTTTATACTGTAGAATTTGTGCGTATGAACTGGATAAGATTCACCAGTGAAAGCAAAGGGCCCGTGAAAGGATTCTTTGATAAGCGTCTTCACTTCTTTCTTGATATTTGGTCTAGTCAGAATTTCAGCAATTTGGGTAACTTTTTTTTTCCAGAAATGTTTTCAGTCTCAAGGAGTTTGTTGACTCTGTGAACATGCAGTTATATGGAGGCTCCTCTTAAAATTTTAGTGAATTTTATGATTATCTTTAGAAATCAAAAAAAATCAGGGGGATGGTTTTAAGATTGTGTTAATGTTTTATTTCTGGGAAACTCAGAAATCTCCAAATCACAGGAAATTATGAAGAATTTCAGTCTCTAAAGTGGGAAACATTAAGATCTGAAAGGCAATTGAGCTGTGATGAGTGGGAGCAGGTAACCTGTGGAAGTTTGGGCTGTGGACCGGGCTCTTCCACCTGTGAATCTGTTCTTCACACCTTCCCCTAGCTTGCTGCTGTGCTGTGCTCCATCACGTCAGTCACTTCAGTCGTGTCTGACTCTGTGACCCCACAGACTGCAGCCCAGCAGGCTGCTCTGTCTGTGGAATTTTCCAGGCCAGAATACTGGTTGCCATTTCCTTCTCCAGAGGGTCTTCCCAGCCCAGAGATGGAACCTTCATCTCCTGCACTGACAGGTAGATTCTCTACCACTGAGCCACCAGGGAAGCCCTGTCCCCTAATTTACTCTGTGCTAAGTTGTTCTCTCCGGAGAAGGCGATGGCACCCCACTCCAGTACTCTTGCCTGGAAAATCCCATGGGCGGAGGAGCCTGGTAGGCTGCAGTCCATGGGGTCGCTAAGAGTTGGACAGGACTGAGCGACTTCACTTTCACTTTTCACTTTCATGCATTGGAGAAGGAAATGGCAACCCACTCCACTGTTCTTGCCTGGGGAATCCCAGGGACGGGGAAGCCTGGGGGGCTACCTTCTATGGGGTCGCACAGAGTCAGACACGACTGAAGCGACTTAGCAGCAGCAGCAAGTTGTTCCCGCAGAGTAACCAAACCTGATGTGTTTAATACAAGACTTTGCAACCTTTCCCTGCCAGTTTTCCGTGTAAGAACCGTTTTTCCTCTGATGGCATTCCTTGCAGAGATGGAATCTGTGACATTATTGAGAGTCCTTTCTCAGCGTCCTCGTGGTGAGCACACTGAGGTGTGGCCTGATGACTCGTCTTGTGTAACCGACTCCACTCGCTCCAGGAACCGAGCCGTAGTCTTAAATGTATGAGCTCCAGCCCAGATGTCAAAAAGTCAGCGTTTATTTAGTAAAGGAAATATGTCATGGAGTGATTAACTCCTAGGAGGAATAGCTAAACTTTTGAATCATCTGAATTTAAAGTGCCACTTTTCGTCTTTACTTCGTAGCTGGAATTATTTACTAGACACTTGGGTTTTCAGTGAGAAAATAACATGGACACCTGTCAACATCAAGAGTTCCCTTTTTATGGTTAGTCTGTAAAATTAGCCTGGGAAACGCAGCAGTTAATAATTTCCTACTTTGAGAGGAGCTTTTGAACCTTACCAGGAATTTTCCATGGGTTGATTCCACTCAGGTGTGCGTTCCTGGAGACAGGGAGCAGAACTGTACAGGCGGAAGGACGCTAGGAGTGGCCCCACGTGGCGCAGTGACGTGGGCCCTGTAGGCCGGCTCTAAGAAAAGTTTCACTCAAGGAACCTGTGGCCCCCCCAAAATCGTTCCCACTCGAGGAGGAAAGCAAGGGAGTCCCCTGGTGGTCCAGTGGTTAGGATTCGGAGCGTTCGCTGCCACGGCCCAGGTTCAGTCCCTGGTCCAGGAGCTAAGATCTTGCATGCTGCATGGGGCAGCCAAAAAAAAAAAAAAAAGATGGGCTCTTCAGAAAAGCAATTCACTGATAAATGACTGGTATGAATAGTTCCTTTTTTTTTTTTACGGACTCAAACAGTAAAGAATAATTAAACGCCCCTGCACACGGGGGTTCTAAACAGCCCTGCACACGGGTGTTCAATCAGTACTTTGAAGTAGCCAGTCTACCCCCTGTGTTAGTCTAGAAGGTGGGGAGCAGTGACGTGTTTACTTTACTTGGCCGTGGGTGCTAGTTGAGACTTCTGTTTTGTTCCAAATTATATTACTCATGAGTCATTTATAATAGGCTTCCTGAGTTCATACTCTACCTACACATTTCAAAGAAGCACTTAAGTCAGTCTAGAATTATTTCTTGGGTTACAGTATTTTTAAGGGTAAAAACACTTCTTATACCATCCATGGTACATTTAGTAAATGTCCTTTGATAATCTTGTGGTTTAAAATATGAATGTTTTGCCTTGAGGGAGAAATAAAATAATTAATTTAATTTAATTTAAAGTAGGCTACTTTTCCATCTCCTGTTAGATTTAGCTAAGCCTCAAATAATATAACTCCATTTTAAGTCTCCATTTTAATGTTAAGTATAACATTTAAGTCTCAATATATAAT
>SJYC01116556.1:0-15151 GCA_006408675.1 Madoqua kirkii | reverse complement strand
TCCAATTTTATAAGGAAAGTTAATGATGATAAAATAATTTTATCATCAACTAGACAAAATGTTTTATCATCAAATAAAATATTTCTCATCAACTTTCAAAAAAGAACTCTACCCCATAAATGACATATGAGTTGGCTGGTGTGAAACCTATTAAAATGTACTGTAGTTTAAATGATTGTATGTAGTATTTAACAGTATTTTTACTGTATTCAGTAAACTTACACATTAGCACTGCTTATAGCATATACATACATATGTGTGTATACACACATACTCCTTAAAATTGGGCACATATTTAAAAAAGAAAATATGATTCTTTATATTCAAAAGGAACACTTATTAATCAGGTGCCAGACCCTGTTGTCTGCCAAGTCGTTGACCATAATTTTTGTGGTTGTTGTTAGAAGCGATAGTAACTGTGGGAAAGTCTTCAGTGTGCCCTTTCTCGTGGCGATTCAGCATTCAGCTTTTCGATGGCACTTACCGGCTACTTTAGTTACTTGCGGATGCTTCCATTTTTGAAGACAGGTTTGGTCGTGGTTTGCAAGATACAGTGTTGAAAAAAACTGCAGAACATTAAACTGTGAGTTGAGTTTCATGTGGGGCAAAATGAGGACTTCCGCCTGGGAGACAGTGTTTCTGAGAGCTCTGAGAAACTTCTCCGAGGAGGCGGCCAGGGAAGCTAAGATATATGGGAGTGTTGCAACAAAGGGCAGGTAGTCGGGGCATCAAAAGATTACTGTTAATCAAAGACACGTGCAATCAAGGAATGAAGTGCTTTTCTGCGTATGGGAGGCTGCAGGAGTCGGGGCCCCCTGAAACCGTCCCTTTGATGTGCGCCGCAGCTCTCCGGGAACAGTTTCCCAAGCGCTCACATCCTTCGTTTCCTCCCGGCTCGCCAGAGGGAGGGGCTGTGCTGTGGTGGCTGCTGGATGGCAGGCCTTCTCTCTCCTGGGTTTTCTCAGGGCTCACCGGCTCTAGGTGGAGGGCTGTAACCGCTGATGACCGTGACATCCTTTGCTTACTTGACAGAGCAGGAAATATTCCATTTCTCAATAGGAATGCTTTAATATAGTTTCCCCAAATTATTAGTGATGCACCCATCAGTATTTTGCCTGTGTGTGTGTGTGTGTTTGCCTTTCCGTAAGCTCCTTCATGAAAGTGAAAGCGTCACTCAGTTGCTCAGTCCTGTCTGACTCTGCGACCCCATGGACTGCAGCCCTCCAGGCTCCTCTGTCCATGGGATTCTCCAGGCAAGGATACTGGAGTAGGCCGCCATGCTCTCCTCCAGGGCATCGTCCTGACCCAGGGATCGAACCCGGGTCTGCTGCATCACAGGTGGATTCTTTACAGTCTGAGCCCCCAGGGAAGCCTGAGCTTCTTCTCCCCCCTCCCCCCACAAATTCCCACTGGGTTGATGGACTGGGAGAAATTGTATGCCTCTGAATACACCCCAAGTTATTGCAAAATCCCTCTTCATGACAGTTCTTCCTTCTTTGATGGATTTCCTTTAGCTTCTCTCCTTAAAAGCTGCCCATACCTGACTTTATTAAAATGAGGCCTTCCAAGAAACTTTTGGGCAGTTGAAAAAATGCAGAACTTTAAAATGGGGACAGAGGAGAGCAGCCTCCAGGAGCCCAGTTCTCATCGGAGTTCGCCTCTGGCTTACAGCCCTTTCGCGAGAGGGGCTCCTTATCCCACAGACAGTCCCTGGGGTTGATAGATGGGGCAGTGTCCCCCTGCTCCTCACTGCTGAGGAAAAGAAGCAGTAAAGCAGCCGCAGCTTTTCTGCTCCTCAGGCAAAAGATGTTTTCTCCTTTGAAATGGAAGAGATGCCACCTTTGTCATTTATTCACAACTCTTTCTGGAGGGCCCCAGTTCAGTTCAGTCGCTCAGTTGGGTCCAACTCTCTGCGACCCCATGAATCGCAGCATGCCAGGCCTCCCTGTCCATCACCAACTCCCGGAGTTCACCCAGACTCACGTTCATCAAGTCCGTGATGCCATCCAGCCATCTCACCCTCGGTCGTCCCCTTCTCGTCCTGCCCCCAATCCCTCCCAGCATCAGAGTCTTTTCCGATGAGCCAACTCTTCACATGAGGTGGCCAAAGCACTGGAGTTTCAGCTTCAGCATCATTCCTTCCAAAGAAATCCCAGGGCTGATTTCCTTCAGAATGGACTGGTTGGATCTCCTTGCAGTCCAAGGGGCTCTCAAGAGTCTTCTCCAACACCACAGTTCAAAAGCATCAATTCTTCGGTGCTCAGCCTTCTTCACAGTCCAACTCTCACATCCATACATGACCACTGGAAAAACCATAGCCTTGACTAGACGGACCTTTGTTGGCAAAATAATGTGTTTGCTTTTTAATAAGCTGTCTAGGTTGGTCATAACTTTTCTTCCAAGGAGTAAGCATCTTTTAATTTCATGGCTGCAATCACCATCTGCAGTGATTTTGGAGCCCCCAAAAATAAAGTCTGACACTGTTTCCACTGTTTCCCCATCTATTTCCCATGAAGTGATGGGACCGGATGCCATGATCTTCGTTTTCTGAAAGCTGAGCTTTAAGCCAACTTTTTCGCTCTCCTCTTTCACTTTCATCAAGAGGCTTTTTAGCTCCTGTTCACTTTCTGCTGTAAAGGTGGTGTCATCTGCATATCTGAGGTTATTGATATTTCTCCCGGCAATCTTGATTCCAGCTTGTGTTTCTTCCAGCCCAGCGTTTCTCATGATGTACTCTGCATAGAAGTTAAATAAGCAGAGTGACAATATACAGCCTTGATGTACTCCTTTTCCTATTTGGAACCAGTCTGTTGTTCCATGTCCACTTCTAACTGTTGCTTCCTGACCTGCATACAGATTTCTCAAGAGGCAGGTTAGGTGGTCTGGTATTCCCATCTTTTTCAGAATTTTCCACAGTTTATTGTGATCCACACAGTCAAAGGCTTTGGCATAGTCAATAAAGCAGAAATAGATGTTTTTCTGGAACTCTCTTGCTTTTTCCATGATCCAGTGGATATTGGCAATTTGATATCTTGTTCCTGTGCCTTTTCTAAAACCAGCTTGAATATCAAGGAGTTCATGGTTCACATATTGCTGAAGCCTGCCTTGGAGAATTTTGAGCATTACTTTACTAGCATGTGAGATGAGTGCAATTGTTCGGTAGTTTGAGCATTCATTTGCATTGCCTTTCTTTGGGATTGGAATTAATACTGACCTTTTCCAGTCCTGTGGCCACTGCCGAGTTTTCCAAATTTGCTGGCATATTGAGTGCAGCACTTTCACAGCATCATCTTTCAGTATTTGAAACAGCTCAACTGGAATTCCAGAATGGTGTTAGGCCTTGGAAAAACAGAGATGCAGAAAAGACCACTTTTGACATTTCTGAGCTTCTGGTATAGGGAGAAGGGAGACGGTCAACAAATAAAAAGGAGGTGAGTCACATCAAAGAGAGTCGTTGACCACAGAGAAGTGTCTCCCTGACTGCCGAGGGCACAGCGTGAAGGTCTTTCCAGGAAATTCAACGCTTGGGTCTCAAGGAAGGACCTGACTAGTCACGGGCATTGGTAGCTTATGAATGGATGCCACTGGACACCAAATCAGTCTAACAAGCCCACGTCTGTCCTGACGCCTCCTTGTCCCTGAGAGCTCTCTGTACTGCCCTCCAGAACGTTCCGTGGGAAGGTTTCTAGATGGTGTCTGGGAATGTTCTCCTTTGAATGGGAAAGGCTTTCTCGATTCCTGAAGAGATGCGTTTCTGGAATGGGGGAAACGCAGGCTGGAAACCCTAGAAGCCACCCGCAGCAGGAGCAGGAGCAGGAGAAGAGTGCCGAGCGCTGCTGCTTAGAATTCCGTTTCGAGACAGGCAGTGCGTGGAGCCATTTGCACTGTCTTTGGGGAGTCATGGTGACGCAGGTGTGATCGTGGGAGGATCTGTTGTGATTTTTGAGGGACAGATCACTATTGATAAATCACACACATTTGTAAGAACGTGATGGGAAATTTAGAGCAAATGAAATGGCCACTTGATGAGCTGCTGGGGGATAGGATGGGACATTATGCAGATCTGGCAAAGTGCTCCAAGCTCCCAGGCTAAACCACGGCAGGAGCCAGGGGAGGGTGGGTTGGGCCCCACCAACCTGGGAGACCTGGTCTACCTTGGTTTAGGTGAATGATGTCTACCCACTAGTGACCCCTGACCGCTGACAAGGTATTAAGAATAATCCCCATGACGGTGTAAACCGATGTGTCAGCAGAAAACACAAAGGCTGCCGAGACGCAGAACATTTGAGCACTCATCCCACGTCTGCCACTCGGCTGTCTATCCCAGCTGGCAAAAATCTTAGTGTCGGTAACCCCGCTTGTTCCCCGTCTCTAAGCATCAAGGTAAGGCTGGATCAGGGAGGAAGGGGGAGGTGAGGGACCTCACAAGAGGACTTTGTACAGACAAGGTGTTGCCCTGCCTTGGGCTGCGTCTCTGGAGCTTCTAGAAGGGAAGTCATTTAGGAAGATTTTGCCTCAAGTCTCCTGATGGAGTTTTTAACATTTTTCCAACAATAAGTCTTAATAGGTTATTTATAAAATATTAAAAACTGAAAGAGTACAGAAATAGAGCTGTGTCTTCTTAAAGGAATATTTTGTCAGTTAAGGAAATTTAATGTAAAAGAAGTAACTTATTTGTTCCTCTCTTTGAGTATAGCTCCATAATCCTTCATTGTTCTGAAATCCAAAGAGCTTTCCAAACAAATTTTTAGAATAAGTTTGATTAAAACCTAATGATAAGCAGCTTTCTTGGCAAATCCTAAATGTGCCAGACCAAGCCCTGAAAGTGAGTAGATGGAGATGTAGGAATTTTTTCCCCCAAAGCCTTGTGTCCAGGTGCCTCTTGGCTCTGTTTCTTCCTTCTAAACTGTAGCCTTCTGATTTCTTCCCACGATGATGATTATAGCATATACAGTTCTGTCGACTAAAAAACCAGTCACAATCTGAAAGAAGAGAGTTATTTTATTTGGTGGGAATGTTAAGGAGTCTGAGCCCAAGAGACAGCATCTCCATAGCCCTGCGAAAACTCGGAGGAGGAGGCGCAGGTGGGAGTCAGCAGCTGTATACAAGTTTGCAGCAAAGGGGGAGGGCAGCCTGAACATAAAGATTATTATTAAGTAAGGCAGACCGGATATCAGGCTGAGGGATCTGGCGCTCTTCCCACGCCTCTGGGCTCACTGCTTTCCTTCCTTTCATAGGCACCTCGGCTGTCTGGGGCCGTTTCACCAGTGGTCCGCATCCTTAATTCCTGTCGGTCAGGAGCGGCAAAAGTGGCGAAGCACTGCTGCCTGCATTCCCCCCAGCCGCTCCTCCTCCGGAGCAATCACTGTGGGGGGTGTCTTCCTAAAAGAGTATTCTATCAGTTAAGGAAATTTAATGTGAAAGAAGTAAGTTATTTGTTATTCTCTTTGGGTATAGCTCCATAATCCTTCGTTGTTCTGAAATCCAAAGAGCTTCCCAAACCATTTTTAGAATAAGTTTGATTAAAACCTAATTATGTGCATCTGCTGAATAGCAGGCATTGTATCCCCTTTGGGGAGCCCTCATTCATGTTTTTGGAGGCCCGAAATCGCTGATGGCTATGACACTTATTGCCCGCCAATATGGCAGGAAATATTTCATCTCACAGCTCCCTGAAACGGATATAATAGCATTTCCAAAATCACATGTCAAGAAGTTGTGTGTCCTTTATGGAAGAGAATCTGAGCACACATACAAAAAATGTGTTCCGCATTCCGGCCAACACAGGGAAGCAGCTGCAGAGGCAGCAGGCAGGAAGCAGCCTCGTTGTGACCTTGGGCAACTCGGGTCTGTACACGGCACGTAGGAATTCTGTGGTGAGACCAGGAAAGGTAGCTTAAGGACTGACCACACAATTGCACACACATGTGTTCAGACCCCAGCCTCCCAAGCCCCAGGCTGTGAAAGCGCTAATGGAAAAGGGCTCTGAGGCTCACAGAACGCCTCACAGAGGGAGCTTTGATCGCGGCTCTGGGGGAAGCTGATGGCTTGTTGTCATGGCCCTAATTTCACGGTACCCACAGGTGCCAAACGGAAAAAGAACACAGGGGAGAGAAATGTTCCTCTCAAACCCACAGAACCTGTCAGCTCGGCTGGAGTTGTCTTCCTTTGCGCGAATGCCATCTTCTGGCCTGTCATGCTCCTAAGATTTGTGGGTGGCGAGATGATGTCATGTGTATTCAGCAGCTTGCAGTAATTTCCCCTCCTAGCCTTGCTCAAAGGTTGAGATTATTGCAGCGAGTGGGATCTGAGTCCGCAGATGCAGACCTCACTTCTCTTTTCCATTGCGATCACAATGCTCTCCTCTTCGGCCCAATGACAATCACGCGGTCACAGCATTACATCAGGGTATCTCTCTTGAAGTGGCATCATCTCAGCGTGCGAACACAGCTGTGAAAACAAAACATTTTACTGGCAGCTTGGTTAAATCCTCAAGGCACACATTAATTCATTTGCCTTTTTAAAGTCGTATCGAAAGCGTAACGTGAGAGACGTGGCTGCGGCGGGTGAGTCAAGAGCAGGACTCAGGAGCTCAGAACAGAGCCGGGTGCCGTGGCAGGACCCAGCGGATGGTGTTTCCGTTGTGGGTCTGGTTCCTGCCTGAGAGCAAGGGTTCCTCTGTGAGTTAGGGAGAAGCGATCCTGAACAGCCCAGGAGGAACAAATCAATAGAACGAGCGTGCAGTGGGTGGATATTGTCACCTAGTGATGCAAAAGCAAAAGCGGTTCCTGGTGTCAGAAATAAGCTTCGGCCAAAAAGATGTTATAGGGATGGATGGGAGAGGATCAGAAATGGCCGAGTGAATTGAAACGTGAAGCAAAAGAATATTCACGTCTTTTATTCCATAAATGAGAAAAACTGTCTAACTCACTGACCATGCCTGCTCCGTGGTTACCAGCCAGGCTTCGGCCAGACTGTTAAAGGTCCAAACTGGTATTGCTCACTGAGCCCATGTTCAAGTGCTCAGTCATGCCCCGCTCTTTGTGACCCTGTGGACTGCAGCACGCCAGGCTTCCCTGTCCATCACCATCTCCCTGAGTTTGCTCAAACTCATGTCCATTGAGTCGGTGATGCCATCCAACCATCTCACCCTCTGTCACCCCCTTCTCCTCTTGCTCTCAGTCTTTCCCAGCATCAGGGTCTTTCCTAGTAAGTCGGCTCTGCAAGTCAAGTGGCCAAAATACTGGAGCTTCAGCTTCATCATCCATCCTTCCAGTGAATAATCAGGGTTGATTTCCTTTAGAATGGACTGGTTGGATCTCCTTGCTCACTGCATGACAGGGCAATAAATCGAGACAGTCGTTAGGGCAGGAATAGCAGCTCTATCTGGAAAGCCAGCAGACTGTCAGGACAGCAGACTAGTGTCCCAAAGAACCACCTTGCCCAGGTTTGATGCTATTAATAGTTTCTTTTATAGAACCAGTTGCTGGGGGGAGGGGCTGACACGGTAAAGTAAAAAGGTGGTAAGTTGTTGCAGTACTTCCTGATTCTGGCCAGACTTCAGAGGGGATGTGTCAATTTCTTCCTTCCTGCAGTCACTCACAGGTGGGCCTGGTCAGACTGTTTCCTGTGAGCTGAACAAAGGTATTCTAGCCTAATGTGTAGGCTTGGGAGGCAGGGTTTCCGTAGTTGGGCCTTTATGTATATTCTAAGTTATGGGCGGCATCATTTTGGGCTTTCCAGGCGGTGGGTGCAGTGGCAAAGAACCCGCCTGCCAATGCAGGAGGCACAAGAGATGCCGGTTCGAGCCCCAGGTGGGGAAGATCCCCTGGAAAAGGAAATGGCAACCCACTCCAGTATTCTTGCCTGGAGAATTCCATGGACAGAGGAGCCTGGGGGGCTATAGTCCCTGGGGTCGCAAAAGAGTCGGACACCGCTGAGCACACAATATCATTTTAGTGATTAACTTGTAGCAGAAGCAATAGAATACAAAGGTCCAGGGGAAAGAAACAGATCCGACACAGAGTCAGATTGTTCTTCCCTGTCAGTTCTTCGTGCGGAAAGAGACGCTACTGAGAAGTCAGGGACCCGCCAGTGCAGTCACAGACGTTTGGACTGTGAGCTGCAGGGACTGCAGGCTGTCTCCCTTCCTGGACAACGGGGACCGTGGCTGGGCCTTCCTTAGCAACTAGGCTTGGTTTGCCTCTCACTGGTCTTGTATTCTGTTGTGTTAAAAAGCACGGCGAGGAAAATGAGAAAAAGGAGTTCACTGTGATATCAGAGAAGAGGTGCCTCCTTCCCCGAGCTGAGTTCCAGGGCAGAAGCCCCCTGGGTGGCTGTTCCCGGGCACAGGTCCCCCTCCAAAACAGAAGGACATCCTGAGGCTCAGTCTCACCCAGTGAAGGGAAGACTTGGATGGGATTTGACTTTGCCCAGGCATCCACAACAGAGAACCACAGATGGGGGTGCTTAAACAAGTATTTTTTCTCATAGTTCCAGAGGCTGGAAGTCCAAGGTCACGGTGCCAGCAGGGCGGGTGTCTTCTGGGGCTTGCAGACGCCTTTCTTCTCCTGTGTCCTCCCGTGGTCTTGCCATCTGTGTGTGTTCTAGTCTCTTCTGAGGACGCCAATTATATGAGATCAGGACCCACCCGTATGACTTCATTTAACTTAATTACCTCTTTAAAGTTCTTTAACTTAAATACGGTCGCATTCCGAGGTACTGAGGGTTCAGACTACAATATATGAAGTGGGGTGGGGAGCACCCTTCATCCCCCTGGATAACAAACCGCACCTGTCTGCAGCCAGGTGAACCCAGGCACTGTCACTGGTCAGATGGGACGGACCTCTCAAGGAACTCAGAGTCCACCCCACTTGACCTTGACTTGAGAGCCCTGGTGTTAAGTCTGGTCACTAGGCCTTTTTGTTTGTTTGTTTGTTTTTGCATTTAGTGGTGGTTTAGTTGCTCAGTTGTGTTCGACTCTTTTCAACCCTAGGGACTGTAACCCACCAGGCTCCTCTGTCCATGGGATTCTCTAGGCAAGAATACTGGAGTGTGTTACCATTTCCTTGTCCAGGGGATCTTCATGACCCAGGGACTCAACCTGGATCTCCTGCACTGCAGGCAGATTTCTTCCCAATTTAGCCACCAGGGAATCCCTTGTAGGGTGTAGGACATGTCTTAAAGATCCATACGGAGGTCCTATTTTGCAGACACAACACTTTGCCAGGAAGTCTTGGCAGACACAGCCCCGTAACTCAGAAATTCCATGCTCCTGCATCTCCACGACAGATGTGAGCAGCTGCCTTGGCAACTGGAGCTGCCCGCCTGCAAGGAGTGAGACCACGCCCCCAAGATGCCCAGGGCGCCTTCCCTGATCGCCAGGGGAGGAGGTGGCTGCGGGCTTTGGGATTTGGCTGGAAGAATGGGAGTAACACCATCGTGCTGATGAGAGATGCAAAGGGGATTTTAACGGAGCAGAAAAGCTACAGTCACGTCACTGGGGCTTGCCCATCACGAAGGGCACTCGGTGTAGTTTACATGACGTCTCAGCCGCCTGGGTGGGACTGTGGATTCTTCCGTGCTTAGTGAAACATGGAGCAAGAAGGCACAAGTGACTAAATGCTAGATGTTCAAGACCTAGCTTTTGGTGCTGGTCAAAGGTTCATGGTCGTCCCATTATTTGTATGCATGTAGACCAAAGACCTGATTTTGTCGCCTTAATGGAATCAGTTATTAAAGTGTCTTAAACTTTGGTTTTCTTTATACACATGGATTTTTTTTTTAAAAGGAAGAATTAAAAAAAAAGAAGGTAATGACATATCCAGAAGATGTTAAATTTGGACTAAAATTCTTTACAAGGAGTCTTTTATTTCTATGGAGATACAATTTTACTCAGCTTAAAAAGAAATAGATGAAAATGTACTCATGTGTATATATGTGTACATATATATATTAACATTTCCCAAAGTTTTCCATAGGGTCTCTGTTTATAAACTTTAAATAAATTTAAGTACATTGCCTTAAGTGCCAGGAATTTTGAGTTAAACAAAGGAAGTTCAGACCTGCTTATTAAATGAAATAGAAATATTGACTGAGGCATCATTCTTTGAAGTAAACAGGAATAAAATGATGCTAATTCACTTGAACGTACCAGCACTGAGAAGCTCTGTCATTTTTTCACAGATGAGTGCTAATTCACTCTGAATTGATACATATATATGTATACGTGATGATGTATATATATATATATATATAATAAATATTATAATATTTCTAAATCAGCAACTCAACAACAGATGGAACCAGGCATGGTCTGAAGCGCTTTGTATGTAATAACTTATCATGTTGTAATAATTTCTTACAACAAATCTATAAAGTAGGTGTTTTAGAGTCCCCGCTGAACAGATGAAGAAACTTAAGCACAGAACATTTAAATTATCCAAAACCACACAGCTGGGCAAGAGCTGGAATTAAAACTTCAGCAGTCTGATGCAGAGATTTTACACCATTATTAACCAGTAAAATGCACTGCTGTTCATATTGTAAATAGCCTGAATATACCATATATATTTTTAACTCAGTCCTCTCTTAAGGGATATTGGGCTGTTTCCAAAGGTTTGCTATTTTAAACAATGCTACAATGAACCTGTGAAGTTATCTCCCAAAGATAAGGTGCTTAACCTATTGCTGGGTCAAGGGTATACATGTGCTCATTTAAATTTAAACTACCTGTATCGTCAAATTGCAATAATTACGTCCATTAAATTTAAATTTTTTTCAATTACAGAATTTTAAAAGTGATATGAAGACATGCTTATTGCAACAATATTCAGATGAAAGATGTATACACATGTACACACACACAGCTCACTCCAGTCCTACTCCAGTCCCATTCCTTTCTTGCACCCAGTGCTATCGCAGGGCATTGTGTACCCTACTACAGGCAGTAAGGAAGCCAGCCTTCTGGCACAGTTATGCAGTGTGAGAGACAAGACTGCAGAAGCAGAGGGAGCCACGAAAGCCGCGCAGAGGATTTGTGACGTGTCCTAAGGTGACATACAGCTCGCTTGCTCAGCCGCGTCCAACTCTTTGTGACCTCTGGACTGTAGCCCACCAGGCTCCTCCGTCCATGGGATTTCCCAGGCAAGATACTGGAGTGGGTTGCCATTCCCTCCTATAAGGGATCTTCCCGACCCGGGAACTGAACCCAGGTCTCCTGCATCTCCTGCACTGCAGGCAGATTTTTTTTTTTTTAACTGCTGAGCTACCAGGAAGCCCTATAAGAAATATAGAGCTGTTCTTCACTGGAGACTCAGCAGTGACACACTAGACCTGTTATCTCAAGATGACCTTGGTAAAAGTGGCTGCCCATGGTTTGAACAGGAGTACACAGAGCTCATCTTAAGAGCCAAGAGACTAGAAAGACAACCCAGGCAGGAAGCGGTGCTGGGCTGAGCCGATCCGTGCAAGCAGAACCAGAGAAGGGAGCGTGCGTATGACTTCCCAATAAACGAATTGCCAAGTGACCTGCTGGAACTTACTTAGCAAGGCTGTCATGAACCCGTGCACTGTATGTAGACGTGGCGAAGTATCACAACCGCTTCGGAGAATTGTTTGATTAATTTACCGGCTTCAGTTCCATAGTCAAGTACTATCATTTCTTTCCTGCCCCTGCTCTCACTGTGTTCCCTGTCTCCTTTGCTCCCTCCCTTGACTGAAACACAGGGCTGGCGAAACCCAGCTCCTTGTCTGGTCTGCACAACGGAACGTACCTGGAGGAAGTCCAGGTGTGTCCCGTTGAATTCTGGTCGGTCCCCACGGGCACCAGTCAGTCATGCCAGACCACCCTGGTCCATCACACTCCCATGCTTCTCCGGACCTCAGACTTCCTCTTCCCTCTCCAGACTCCAGGGCTGCTTTGCTCTTGGTTCATGATACTGGCTCCCGTTTTAGGACAAAATGGAAGCAACTAGAAGAGGACAGCCAGACACGTGTGCTCTAAGGGCGCGGCAGCACCCCTCTCCTGGGCACCGAGGGCAGAGACCCTGACTGCGCCTCACCCGGGCCCAGTGCTTCTCCACGCTGGAGCAGGGCTGGGGTGTCAGCCCTGTGCTCGGAGCACAGCTGACTACAGCCATGAGACCCTCTGGGCTGGGTCCACCATTCCCCTGGAGTCTGAGTTTAGAGTAATGCTCTGGGATTCAGGCAGCCGTTGGGAGACGGCCTCTGAGCACCGTGACAGGGATGTGTCCACGTGCTCACAGGAACGTCACAGACTGTGGCCAGGGCCATCTGCACCAGCCAGCACGGCCGAGAAGAGAAAGGAGCTGCTGAGGAAGTGGCCTTCTTCCTCGGTGGGAAGACTGTGCCCCAGCCCGGGTACTGACGGGCGAGCTTTGCGTCAGCCTGTTGGCCTTGCACCCAAGGAATGTGTGGAAGGCGAGCTGCCGTGGGAGCAGCCAGCAAAGAAGGTGCTGGGAGGATGGCAGGGCAGGAACGCGCCGGAGAGCAGCTCGTGCACAGACCCCATGCGCCCCGGTGGAAGGCTGGAGCCGGATGTCCCCAGATATGGAGAAACAGCATGGTTCTTTCAGCTTCATCATTCAACATGGGAACTCTTCCCCTCACCACGCCCCCACCAGCGTGCATCCCACATGAATCTGGAAAGATTTATCTCCCAGACAACCGAATCTCTTATGTTAGAATGTCTCTTCCTGCACCTATTAATCATTTAGGAGGAGATGGGCAGTGTTAACCAAGGAGGTTTTGTGTGTAGTGAGTAAATACCAACCCTCCATTAACCATTTTATGTTATTAAAAAAATAATTTATTGTAGTTTACTTCATTTACAATGCTGTGTTACTTGTAGGTATACAGCAAAGTGAATCAAGTTATTGTTGCTGTTCAGTCACTAAGTCATGTCTGACTCTTTGCGACCCTATGAACTGTAGCTCGCCACGCTTCTCTGTCCATCACTGTCTCCCTGAGCTTACTCAAACTCATATCCATTGAGTCGGTGATGCCATCCAGCCATCTCATCCTCTGTCACCCCCTTCTCTTGCCCTCAGTTTTGCTCAGCAGAAGGGTCTTTTCCAGTGAGTCACCTCTTCACATCAGGTAGCCAAAGAATTGGAGTTTCAGCTTCAGCATCAGTCCTTCCAATGAATATTCAGCACTGATTTCCTTTAGGATTGACTGGATTGATCACCTTGCTTTCCAGGGGACTCTCAAGAGTCTCTTCCAGCACCACAGTTCAAAAGCATCAATGCTTTGGTTCTCAGCCTTCTTTAGAGTCCAACTCTCACATCCATACATGACTCCTGGAAAGACCATAGCTTTGACTAGACAGACCTTTGTTGGCAAAGTGATGTCTCTGCTTTTTAATGTTGAGTTTTAAACCAGTTATACAAAGACACGCATCCACTCTTTTTAAGATTATTTTTCCACATAGGTTATTACAGAGTATTGAGTAGACTTCTCTGTGCTATACAGTTGGTCCTTATTAGTTATCTAGTTTATACATAGTATGTGAATGTCAATCCTAATGTATTCTCCCGCCCCTTACTACCTGGTAACCATAAACCTACATCTGTAACTCTCATTTCTGTTTTGTAGGTGAGTTTCCATTAGCCATTTTCGCTTTTTCCCCGCACTCTGCAGCATGCGGGATCTTAGTTCCTCAGTCAGGGGTCAAACCCATGCCACCTGTGTTGGGAGTGTGGTATCTTAACCGCAGGACTGCCAGCAAAGTCCCCCATTAACTATTTTAAAGCACTAAAAATAGCCGCATTTCCCTGATCGTCACCAACTGGGAAATTGCTTTGGTCTTTTCTTTGCGCTTTCTCTGTTGAGAGCAATCGTCCAGCTCTGCTCTCTTTTTCAGCAATCACATCTGAACCATCACAAAAGCTCCTTGAGGAAACTATGGTTTCTCGTCTTCAGATACACCTTCCAGAATGTTCTGACCTACAAAACAACAGGATGTTAGTGCTTTCAGTACCTGCCTAAAAGTAGCATTTGTAGCCCAATTATAACTTAGGACGCACCTGGTAAAGAGTTCAAATGGTGGCCTTTCGGTTTTCACATTTAGAGAATGTTCTCTGGGGTCCTCTTCCCAAAATGGCAACCGCTGGGGGTTCATTTCACTCTCGGCAGGTGGGAAACAAACGCTGTAGATCCCCACCCCACCCTACCCCTGCCCCGCCCGTCTGCAGGGATTCTTCCCACTGGCGTTCTCCCCCACCAATCCCATGCAGGACAGCTTCTCCCGCACCTCTGCACCTCTCGGCTGCAGTGGGGACCTGGGTACAGGGCTAGGAAAGCGTGTGCATTCCAAGTGGGACCTGGGAGCTGAGAGGAGGAACCTGACAGAGCTGGCCAGGGAGGCTGAGAGCTCTGGGCCAGTGGTGTCGGGGGCCACGTGGGGAAGGCAGGGCTGTGACTGGCTCAGAGAAGGGGAGTGCCAGTGCAGGCAGGGGGAGCAGCTTGACGTCTCCTTGGGAAGAGTGAGTGACCAGAATCTAGCCTTCGTGGAGCCTGGGAGAGAGACGGGGAGGTGATGGGCTCTGGGTTCCAGGCAGGGAGTGGTGGGCCCACTGGAGAGAGTGTCTTTCCTGGGGCTGACGGGGAGGAGGGCCAGCAACCATGTGAGCACAGAAATGTGCAACAAAGTAACATCAAATTGCAGAAAGGGCCACGTGGAAACTCAACTGTGTGGCCCTTGACACAGCACACGAAGCAGAGGGCAGGGCTCCGGAGGGCTGCGAGGTGCCATGGGGGCAAAAGACTTGAGGGCACCACGAAGGCAGTCCCAGGAAAAGAGCTGGGCAGCGAGCCCGGATGTGCCGACTCGGGGCCAGAAATGCAGAGGGCACTGGGATTAGGGTAATCCGTGGGCTGAGACCCAGGGCGGCAGAGGACAGGCCAGGAGGAGGTGATATCTCTTCTGGAGGCCCTTGAGCACCAGAGCAAAGAGCTGGGATTTTTTTTTTTTTCCCCTAAGAGAAAAGGAGGCCACTGAAGGAAATTGAGTCAAAGTGTTATGACTGGTTTGTAGCTGCTGGGTGGACAGACTGCAGGGACTCTGGGGCCTGACGGTCAGGAGAATCTCCTAGATGAGATCAGGGGCCTGGGGTCGTGGAAGGGGGCG
>SJYC01116554.1:0-45683 GCA_006408675.1 Madoqua kirkii | reverse complement strand
GCACGCCAAGCACCTGTACACGGCCGACATGTTCGCGCACGGCATCCAGAGCGCCGCGCACTTCGTCATGTTCTTCGCGCCCTGGTAACTGGCCGCGCCGCCCGCCTGGGGCTCCGCGGGCGCTGGTCGGGCCGGGGCTGGCGCGGGGGGCGCGGGCTCGCGCTCTGGGGCGCCCGGCGAGGGGCTGGGGGGTTTTCGCGCCCGGGGGCGCGGGGGGCGGCGCGGACCGGGCGCTCGCCGCTGACGTGGCGCAGGGGCCGGGACCAAGCGAGAGGGGGCGGTCCCCGAGGGCCGAACCGGAAAAGGCCGGCGTTCCGGCTCCTTCGCCCCGTCCCCCGGTCCAGCACCGGGGAGTCGAGGCAGGGGTCGTTGTCCATCGGGGCCGCTGGGAACCCGGAACCCGCCCACCCCCAGTCCCGCAGCCCCGAACTAATGCGCAGGTCGGAGGCAGAGGCCTGCGGCTCGGCGGTACCCGAAGGCCACGTGCGGCCGCGCGGACACCCGGGGTTCGGCGTGGACACGTGGACTTCCTGTCCCATGCGCTCGCCGCAGGGCGGACGCGGGCCTGGGGGTTTAATGGAAACTCAGGGACTCCCAGGCTCTGCGTTTTCGAGGTGGGAGGGGGTGGTCCGGACATTAGAGGCTTCCCACTCCTCTCGGGAATCGGGGTGCCGTGCGGAGTCTTGGGGCCCCTCTGCAGCTCCGGGGGCGCTGCGAGCTGTGTGCTCTGGGTGACAGGAGCTACTGACCCCCCGACCGAAGCGCGCTCCCCTCCGCTTTCTTTGCACCTGGCCATCTGGGAGGTTTGAGGTGCGAAAAGGCACAGGCGTTGAACAGACAGCCCCCACCCCGCTCCCGCCGTGGTTCCCGGATGGGGCTTTTGCTGTGAGCCTCGGTGCCGACCCTAGAGACCCTTGCCCAGCAAGTCGTCCAAGAGAGAGACTTCCGGCACTTGACACGAGCAGAGGGATCGAGCAGAGGGACGAGGGCCTTCTCCCAGGGCCTGGATGCCCGCCGAGGGGGTCCTCTGTGGGCGGCGCAGCCAGCCGGTCTAGGGCCCAGGCCTTTGCAGGCTTCACTGCAGAATCTGGCTTTCTTGCCCAGAGCCGAGACTCCTTCAGATGTGGGGAAGGGATGCAGAAAGGGTTAGGAAGATGTCCAAGAAAAGCCGACTGTTGAGAAAATGTGCCGGCAGAAGTTGGAGGAAACTTTCCCCATTTTCAGGTTATTACTGCATTTCAGTTTTTTTGGAGTTACATCGACACTTTCGGTCGGGCTCAGACTTGGAATTTACTAACTGTATGGGATAGCTTGTGTTTCAAGAACCAAAGGAGCTGAATTTTTAGAACCCAATGGTATAGAAATGTAAAGTAATGGTTGTGGATCGTTTATTTGTGGAGGGTGTTCTCAGAGAAGCTGTTGGAGTTAAATACGCTACCTAACTGAAGTCTGCTTCTCTGGAATAAATCTGTCCATGGGGGGGTGTGTGTGTGTGTGTGTTTGTGTGTTTAAGAAAGACTGACATGTAGACGTTGTAGGTCCCTGCAGTGCCAATGGAGTTTTGGATTTGGAGTCTCTGTAATGCTCACCATCTAGTCCTGGCCTGAGTGAGGGAGAGAACTAGTACATTCCTGTTTCATTGTGTGTGGACTTACAGAGTTTTAGGTGGATGCTCCCAGAAAAAGTAACTTTTAAAGTTTTTGTTTGCTTTCTCATAGTCTCCTAGGAAATATTTAAACAGATGTGTGGGTTTCTGTGACAGCATTTAACAGACTTTAAGAGCAGATGGCACCCCACTCCAGTACTCTTAACTGGAAAATCCTATGGACAGAGGAGCCTGGTGGGCTGCAGTCTATGGAGCTGCTAAGAGTCAGACTCGACTGAGCGACTTCACTTTTCACTTTCATGCATTGGAGAAGGAAATGGCAACCCACTCCAGTGTTCGTTCCTGGAGAATCCCAGGGAAGGGGGAGCCTGGTGGGCTGCTGTCTGTGGGGTCGCACAGAGTTGGACACGACTGAGGCGACTTAGCAGCAGCAAGAGCAGACTGGAGTTCAGCTAGGGTACACTGGGCTGCCCCTGGTCTCTCTGCATTTCAGTCTCTGCGGGATTCGGGGGCAGGGGCCACCGGCGGCGTTGCCCCTGTGCCTGCGCGCTGAGCCTCGCAGGGGGCTGTCCTCCTGCGGTGGGTGGTGTGCCAGCGTCAGGTCGTAACTTCTGTATGGCCACTACTCAGGTCACATGGAATCTGGTGACAACGAGGTCAAGGTTGGGGCCGCCGCCTCGAAAGGACCAGGTGGCTTTGCTCTGTTACTGACCACAAACTGCCTCAATGCAGCTGCAGTCTCAGAGATTTTGTGCTGTAGCCTCAAGGGTCCAAAACCAGAGTGCCGATTGTGAGGCACCCATGGAGCCATTGCTGGGAAGTTGTTAAGCACTTGGTACGTGTCTCGAGCATCCAGTTGTAGAAAGGAAGATGGTTGTCTTCTTGGCACTTGTACCACATCTACTTAAATCTGACAGTGGTTTTCCCTCACAGTTATCTTCCAGAAAAGAGGAGTTCATATTGTGTTTGAGTCTCTATAAAGCAGGATTCTCTTCTCTGGCCTAGAGGGTGTTGCTTAGGGGAAACAAGTTTGCTTAAAGCAAGGTCTTCTAGTGCGGCCTTTAGATGCTTCCTGGTGAGGTCATCTGTCAGAAAAGAAAAGAGGCAAGGGGATTTAACACTGATTTTATGGAGAAACTGCTTTGAGGATGAACTCAGAAGTTCTGGGTGTTCTGACAGCACTCTAAAAGACCTGCAGCAAGGAGTCCCATGGCAGAGATCAGGAGTGCCCACTCACCAGGAGAAGGGGCAGACCATGTGCGCTAGCGCTGTGGGAGTGCGCCTGGCTCTGAGGTCCAGGTTTCAGTGTCAAAAGTGTGGCCCTGTGAACAGCTGACAGTTAAAGACGGTGATCAGCCATATGACTCAAAAAGATTTAGTGATGGGGAAGAGACTGATGCTGTCAAGAAATGGGACAAGTGAAAGCAGTCATTTTAAGTTAGCATATTGTTTTAATGATAGATGATTTTAAAATACGTCATTAAATTCTTACAGTGAATATTGTAAGCGTCCATTTATTGAGCGTGTCACATTTAGAAGTTTTAGTTGGCCACAAGCTTTTTTTTTTTTTTTTTAATCTTCTCACTGGCAAGAATGCAGAACGGATTTCATTCTGAGGCTGGTTTGTATTTGGAGAGAGTGGGTTACATGGTGGAGAAGACCTGACCCTAAAGGGCCTGTGGCAGCGAGAAGGGCGGAGCTGCTGAGGAGGAGCGAGCGGGCTCTTCGGACCAGAGAGAGAAGAGCGAGAACACTGGCTAGCTTGGGAGTCCGGGCTGACTTCTTGGAGGAAGTGACACGAAGCCGAACAAGTAGTGATCAGCTGGGTGGGCTTAGGAAGGGTCAGAGGAAGGCGTGCTCACTCCCAGGATCCGGCCAAGATAGGTCACTTGCAGGAACCTGGAAATGTGTCCAGCAGGGCCCAGCAGTGGGGGCGGCCCAGGAAGCAAAGCAGGTGGATAGAGGTCAGCTCGGGCGAAGTTGAAAGGCATCGGGCGCGTGCCTGGCTGAGAACGTTGCCGGGACTCTGGGGAGGTTCCTCAGCCACGGTGGGCTGGTCGGCTGCATCTCCGCTGCAGTGTGAACAAGGGTGGGATCGGAGCGCCCCGCTACCTTAGGAGATGGCTGGCTGAGGAGCTGGGCTGGGCCCCCTCCGCCCTCGAGCTTAGCATGCGTCTTACCGCCCCCTTGTTGCAGGTGTGGACACTGCCAGCGGCTGCAGCCAACCTGGAACGACCTGGGAGACAAGTACAACAGCATGGAGGACGCCAAGGTGTACGTGGCCAAGGTGGACTGCACGGCCAACTCGGAGGTGTGCTCCGCGCAGGGCGTGCGCGGGTACCCCACGTGAGTGACGGGTGCGGGCACGCGCGGGGACCCCACGGGAGCGATGGGCACAGGTGCGCGTGGGGACCCCGCGGGAGAGACGGGTGCGCACGGGGACCCCACGGGAGTGATGGGCGCAGGGTGTGCATGAATACCCCATGTGAATGACGGGCGCACGCGGGGACCCCACAGGAGAGACGGGTGTAGGGACCCCACGGGAGTGATGGGCGCGGGTATGCGTGGGGACCCCACAGGAGAGCCGGGTGCAGGGACCCCATGGGAGTGATGGGCACGGGTGCACGTGGGGACCCCACAGGAGAGCCGGGTGCAGGGACCCCACAGGAGAGACGGGCGCGCACGGGGACCCCACGAGAGTGACGGGTGCAGGGACCCCATGGGAGTGATGGACGCGGGTGCGCGTGGGGACACCACGGGAGAGACAGGTGCACACGGGGACCCCACAGGAGTGATGGGCGCGGTTGTACACGGGCACCCCACAGGAGAGAGGGGTGCGCACGGGGACCCCACGGGAGTGACGGGTGTGGGTGTGCACGGGCACCCCACGGTGAGTGATGGGTGCATTCTGCACCCTCCAGGTCTTGGTTTTTTGCCAGCCGCCTTGGGCCAAACGAAGTGCAAGTTAGGTTTTGGGCAACTTCTTTGTAGTTCTGAGAAGGGAGGCGATGCCAGCTTGAGGCGGCGGGCCATGTTGTTAGGGAGGGTTTATAGGTGCGCTGTGTGTTAGATGCTTTCTTGTACTTTGTTTGGAAAAAGGCCTCAATTAACTGAGTTTTCCTTTTTATATAATTAAGAACGTGTCTGCCAGACAGAAATGGTGTTGTTCTCCCTGAGATCTTGTCACCTCTGATGCTCCAGTGAACGCTGACTGTCAGGAATCGTTGTCTGAACTTTTGGCCGCTCTGTTAAGTTTCGTCTTTTCTGTAAGATTTGGTTGGTTTTGCCTAGGCTGGGTCTCTGGCTGTGCACAGGCTTCCTCGAGGTGCCATGAGCAGGGGCTGCTCTGCCTGTGGGCCCAGGCCTCGCTGCGGGGCTTCTCTTTTTGCGGAGCACCGGCTCTGCATGTACGGCCTCAGCAGTTGCAGCTCTAGACTGTAGTCCAGGCTCAGTAGTTGCGGCACACCAGCTTATCTGCGCCAGGGCATGTAGGATCCTCCTGGACTAGGAATTGAACTGGTATCTGTTGCATTATTGCAAGGCAGAGTCTTTACCCCTGGACCATCAGGGAAGCCCCGTCACGCTGTTAATTCTTGAGTCTCTTTTCTAGAGTTATTCTCCACGTGACCAGCACAAGGGCCATTTTTGTTGGGAAAAAAGTACAGTCATTCTGACAAGTGAGACTCTATTTCCTTGGCAGGTAAAATAGATTTAAGAACAAAAGTTGAAACTGGCTAAATGAACAAAAGAGGGGCTTGATGGAGCTGGCTTAGTCTTCAGGCTGTGGGAGCGCCGAGGCGCTGCTCCACGGGTCTGGAGGCCTGTTTCTCTGCGCCCCGCTCAAGGTGACTTGACTTGCCAGTTCTGCCTTGCTCTGTTGCCATAGTGGGCTTAGGCCCGTTGCTGATTGGCCCACCTTGGATGGAGTATTCATTCCAGAAACAGACCTTGTGGCCAGAGAGGCGGGATCTTGTTGGAAGACAGCAGCCCCTTCCAGACTCCACATTTGATGTTGGGGTGAAGGGCATATCTTCAAAAAGGGAAGATGCTGTTTCCAAAAGGCTGGAGGAAGGGTTGGGCACTGCAGGTCCCAACATGTTTGTTCAAACTGATAAATGAAGTTGATCCTGTATGAGGCCCGAGCTGATCTTCAAACCCGAGAGGCCGCATGGAAAGTGGCCGGCTCTCTGAGCTGGAACCTGGACGCTGCGGTTTGGACCCTGCCTCCGCCGTTCACTCCTGCAGCTCTGGCCGCGGTCCTCAGCCTCGAGTGTGACGCCCGATGCTGGCACCCCACCCCCGCACCGGTGCGTGCAGCCACCCGTCTGAATGCGCCCAGTGCCTGCTGAGGTTTCCCCCAGCGTTCGGAGACTTGGCATTTCCATAAAGGGCCCTGGGACGCTTGGTCTTCGGTGACTGCTTGCTGATCTGGGCACGGTAACTCAAGTCTGTGTCAGATCAGAGCACTAGAGACAGATTTCCTGCCGTACGTCCGTGCCTGCTGGCATCACTGTCCTGTGTGTCACTGCACTGCCTTTAAAGCAAACTCCGCTTGAGATGAAGAGCATCCCGGAGAGGCAGCCCGCCCACGGTGGGGCCGGTTCCCTGTTGAGGGCTTGTGACTCCGAGGGGAGGAGCTGCAGATGGTTGGTGTCCACTCTTGAATGTCCGGCTGTGTGTGGCCGTGTGCATCGTAAACCAGTGACAGGGCTGAGCAGGCGTGTGTAGGGGGTGTCAGAGAGGCAGGGGAGGCCCACCCAGGCCCCACCCAGACCTGCCCATCTCAGCTCTCTGGGTGCACCACCAGTGACTCCACAGACTCAGTTCACAGATAGTAAAAGATCCACGTTGGAGCAGGCATCCTGATTTGGTTTTTAGAAGATGGGATCTTTCCAAGAAAACCAGACCATGCTCTAGAGAAAGAGAATTACCGGCTCCTACTGCATGGTTTGGGAAGGAGCCCTGTGACCATCAGAGCCAACACCAGATTCTCTTCACAGGATGCAGGAGGTGGGGGCGTGCTGTATAAAATGTGGGGGCCCATGGCCTTCATAGTTTGACCTTGTGGGCTTCCAGAGGCGTTTTGAGGCCGGGGTCAGATGATGCTGTAAATGCTGGGTGGTGTGGGGCGGGGCGCAGCGCATTAGTGTTTGTGTCGTCCCTTCCTGGCACCTTTAATGGGGTAAAGGATTGGAGAGGGAGGGAGTCTGGTTCCCAGGTCCCTAGAGAAGGCTGCCTGTGCCCCAGAAGCTGATTTGAGATCTTCCTGTTGAGCCATTAAGGCACCTTTATCATCTGGGAAAGTGTTAGCAGAGGCAGAGCTGAAGAAGGTCTCTAGGGCTGCCAGGCAGAGTGCCCCCAAAAGAACAAAGAGGCAAACTCTCCAGAAGCCAGAAAGCCAGGCTCTGCAAGCCCTTGGAGCTCTTCCTCTGCCTCTTCCTGGCTCCGGCAGTCTTTGATGTTCCTTGACTTGGAGAAGCACCACTCCAGTCCTCCTCCTCAACAAAGCCTTCTCCTGTGTGCTGTCTCTCTGTCTAAATTTCCCTTTTTATACAGTCATCAGTCATATTGGCTTAGAAAGAAAGTGAAATTTGCTTAGTTGTACTCAACTCTTGGTGACCTCATGGAATATACAGCCCATGGAATTCTCCAGGCCAGATTACCGGAGTGGATGGCCTTTCCCTTCTCCAGGGAATCTTCCCAACTCAGGGATCGAACCCTGGTCTCCTGCATTGCAGGCGGATTCTTCATCAGCTGAGCCACAGGGGAAGCCCAGGAATACTGAGTGGGTAGCCTATCCCTTTTCCAAGGGATCTTCCTGACTCAGGAATCGAACCAGGGTCTCCTGCATTATAGGCAGATACTTCACCAACTGAGCTGTCAGGGAAACACCATATTGGCTTAGGGCCCACCCTACTGACCGCATTTTAACCTGATTGCCTCCATGCAAATCCTGTTTCTAATTCAGGTCACAGTCTGTGGTAGCATGGGTCAGGACTTCCGGCAGATCTTCTGTTAGTCATCGCACCAAACAAGAAAACCATAACACCATCCCATCTGTGGTGGTAAGACTTCGTCTTGCTGTTTTCCAGAGAGCCCCGTCAGTGGGGATTGTCTCCCCTGCAGTCTCCTTGAGAGAGAGACAGTTCACCAAGAAACCCAGTGCCCCTGGCGGAGGTTGGCAGCAGCAGAAAGGCTGGGGCTGTCCTTGGTGCTTGAACCCGATGGCCTGTTTGCCACTGCCGGCCTGCCCCTCCATCCACGGTGAAAGTGAGGTCAGATGCCCCGCCAGGGAAGCTTGTCTCTCCCCAGGGTCTGTGAACTTCTCCAGAATCTTAAACTTGGGCAGCTTAGAAAGGTTTTTTATCCAACAGCAGAAAGAGATTTTTAAAAATCCATTTCGCTTCAATCAGTGTATACCAGATGAGGAAAAATGAACAGATGAGGCTCTCCTGCATTTAGCCTTAGCAAAGAAATGAGAGGTGGGGTCAGCAACGCCTGGTTCCTTCTAACGCCCTGAGGAGCCACTCATTTCCATCCTGAATCGCTTTGTTGGAGGGAGGCGCCTGGCCAAGAGGGAGACATGGAGGACGGGTTGCCCCGGTCCTCCGTGGGCACAGCACATGTCTCCAGAGCATCTCAAGGGGGCTGGCACCGGTGGTCACAGGCATGAGGGCAGGTCTAGTCGCTTGAAATGTTAAACTTCACGAAGGAAGGGACACGCTGGCCAAGTCTAGTTAGATTGTGGGGTTTTGTCATGGTTATGAAAGTACACACCGCCAGGGAAGGGGAGAGGCACTCTTCACTGGAGTCACCTGGAGCTGTCCCCTAGCCTGTCACAGGATCTGAGCTTCCGGCTGAGGCTGGTAAGCCCGTTCTCACTTGAATGCCTTCTGCAGCCAGGGTGTTGGTTTTCTTGTTTGGTGTGAAGCTTCAAATTAAGACCTTTCTGGGTTAGCTATCCAAACACACACCTGTGATGTCTGCATATCTTGACTTCTTATATTCTGATGCTGCACATCGGGCGTCTCCTAACAAAATCCACATACGTGCCAGGAAGCATTGGGGGGTGTTTAGACGGGTAGGCTTGCCCCAAAATGCCAGGCTGTGTTTCTGTTTTCAGTAGCTGTGTTTTAGTAGCCATGTTTCCCCTTCCATCCTTGACCCCTTCTATTCCGTCAGTGGAAGAATTATTCGCTCCCCTCCCTTCATCCCTGATGCCTTCTGTTGGTGCCATCGGGAGCACGTTGTCTCATCGCCCAGGCGGTGACCCAGGGTTGGGACCTGCTCATCTCAGTCTCTGATGAAGTCTTCTGTTGTTGTTTCATCGCTCAGTCATGCCTAACTCTCTTTGCGACCCCATGGACCGTAGCCCACCAGGCTCCTCTGTCCACAAGGTTTCCCAGGCAAGAATGCTGGAGCGGGTTGCCATTTTCTTCTCCAGGGGATCTTTGCAATCCAGGGATTGAACCTGCATCTCATGGCGCTCAGTTTCTTTGCCACAGAGCCAGGTGATGTCCCCACTCCCCTCCAAAGGCAGAACTCTGTGCTCCATCTGCAGATGCCTTCAGAGGCTCCTATGTGTGGAAAATAGAAGAGAGTCCTTCTCTGGGGACAAGTGAACAGGCCGTTATCAACCAAAGTCAAGGTTGTGCTTAAAGCTGGAAACTTGAACGCTCACTGTAGCTGGATAGTCCTGCCTTGTGAAAATCGACTGACAGGAAACAGCCTGGAAATAAATTTACCGCAGAACAGTGCAGTTTCCACAACTGTTCTAGATTGTTCTTCAAAATGCAGAACATAAAAACGACTGAAGCCGGGAAGGGACAACGAATACGAGGCAGGGGAACCTGGGGAGTTCGTAGCCCTGAGTCCTTGGATCTGCGGGGCCCAGCCTGACATGTTCACCTTGGTTTTGTTTTTCAAGAATAACATGAGAAACTTTTAAAATTGAGGATTAAGCGAATATGCCACCTCCTGGAACACTGCTTTTCTTTTTTACCCCCAGCGTTGTCAGAGAGGGGCAGGGGTGAGCTGGCTGCACCCACTGACACCCCGTTTTTATTATTGCTTTGCTAGATGAGTTTATTCTTTGCTCGGAGCAGTTTGAAGTGCTTTAAAGTCTACCCCATCTAATCCTCTGTTACTCTTTCAGCTTGAAGTTCTTCAAGCCTGGCCAAGAAGCTGTGAAGTACCAGGGTCCCCGGGATTTCCAGGCCCTGGAAAAATGGATGCTGCAGACACTGAACGAGGAGCCCCCCGTGAGTGCACACACGGCCAACCCGCTTTCCTCCTGCGTTTGAGGGGTAGTAAAGAGGCCAGATTAGCTGCAAAAGAGTCAGACAGGACTGAGCAAATGGACAGTAAGCAGAAACCTTGTTCCTATTAAACACTAACTCCCCCAGCCCCTGGCACCCGTCACGCTATATTCTGTCTCTGCATTTGCGTACTCTCTAAGTACCTTACTGGGAAAAGATGAAGTTTTAGAAAGCTTTTTATTATGGAAATGCTCAAACACGCACTGAAGAAGGGAGGAGAGCCTGGGGAGTGGCAGGCAGAGCGCAGTGGAGACGGTCCTGTGTGTCCACCTCTGGCCCCAGCAGTGCTGACCCTTTGGTCTTCCTGTCTTCCCGCCCCTTATTGGCTGCGGTCAGGGTCGTCGGTCACTGTTTCAGAATGCAGCCCACAGAAGCGCATTTAACTCCTTTTTAACATACCCTCCCCTCCCGTCTGACACACCATTCAAATCACGCTAATTCCTGAGCACCAGAGGTGGACTCGTGGCCTCCTGGGGGCCAGGCCTCTGCCGGGTGTCCGGTCCAGCTCAGCCCTCCCCGCTGAGCCCGGCTCCCCACTCCACAACCTCCTGCTCCCCCCCGCCTTGGGCCGTACCCCCAGTGTGAATCTGCTTTGCTTCTCAGCCACATGGCCCTAGTGGCGTTGCTGATGGTAAGACTTAATACCCTGAGCTCTCTCTGTCTTGATGGCCCCTACTCCCTACTCTGAGGATATAATTGTGAAAACTCTGATTTCTGAGGCCTGTTGTTTTTCAGTTGAAGTATAGTGACTTACAGTGTTGTGCTCCTGAGATGTTTTTTAAAGACATAGGTATGTGTAGCGTTCCTGAGAAAAATCTGTAGTCCTCAGTCCTCCAGTGGACGACAGGCGTCTTCCTCTCGTCATAAATCGTGACGACCACGAGCCCTCCACGAAGCGTCCTTCGTGCGCGCTGGTTTCTGGGTAGTGCTGAGGGCCAGGGCCCGCAGAGGCCGAGCTGGACCTTGATGGGAGCAGAGAGGGGCCCAGTGTGCCCGCTGCACGTTTCTGATGAGGCACGAGTGTGAGGTCTCTGCACCCAGCGGCCATTTCGGCGCTTGTCTGTGGTCTCGCATCCGGTGCACGTCCGCTGGCCTGGAGCTCGTCTGGGCAGTTGCAGGGGTCTTCTGCTGTCCCCTTCCAGGGCGTCCGTGTGGTCCTCCAGCTCTCCCCTACACTCTGTGTAGAGGTCAGAGCCGATCAGAAACCCAGCTGCTTCCCAAGTGCCGCTTTTATCTCACATTTTAAAAAGTCTCGGGGGCTCTGCTCTCTGGGTCGGGAAGATCCCCTGGAGAATCAAATGGCAACCCACCCCAGTAGTCTTGCCTGGGAAATCCCATGGACAGAGGAGCCTGGCGGGCTACAGTCTACAGGGTTGCAGAGTCAGACACGACTGAGCGCCATCATCTAGAACTGCATGCTGAAGACCACTGGCATACAGTGTTGAGTAAGTGTTGACCAGAGCTGTGTCTAACTTTAGGTAACAGGGAAACCACAAACCCCTCAGAGTAAATTTGCATCTTTGTCACAACAAGAAAGCAGCAGGTGTAACTTTCACATAGATTTAAACTTAAAGTTGTTTTTGGGTTTTTTTTGGTTGTTTTTTTGGTGTTCTCTGAAGGTGGGAGAAAGCCAGTTTTAAAGAGGAGTTCATAGTCTCCAAAAATATTTAAAGTAAGTTTTTCACCAAAAAGCCAGGCTTCTGTGATGACTGTATTCAGGAAGCCATCAGCCAGGGTCAGGATGGCAGAAAGCCGTCATCTTCCCAGCTGACATCCCTTTCGGGGTGGAGCCCAGAGCACAGGCTGGGGACGGTGCGAGGCTCAGCGTTGCCCACCTCAGGGCCTGTCCTGGGGGCATGGCCGCATGGACCCCACCCGGACCTCAGTCACCCCCCTGCCAAATCTTGGTGTCTCAGAGCCGTGGCATCTCAAGTAATTGCTGAAAATGATGATAGGGTGGCTTATTACAGGAAAATTCAAGTATTCAGACTTCATATTACAAACCAAGATTATTCTCCATGTGAAGAATGTGCTTCTCCACGTGCTTTATATTTTAAGTGAAAACTTAAAATTTAAGTGAAAACTTTAATAACTTCTATGAAACTGTTGGTGTCTTAGTTGTGTCCAACTTGTTACAACTCCATGGACTGTAGCCTGCCTCTGTCCCTGGAATTCTCCAGGCAAGAATACTGGAGAGGGTTGCCATTTCCTCTCTAGGCGATCTTCCCGACCCAGGGTTTGAACCTGAGTCTCCTGCATTGCAGGCAGATTCTTTGCCATCTGAACCACCAGGGAAGCCCTTCTGTATTTATACTTAAATAACTTAATATATACGTTTTCCTATTTAAACAGGATAAATTTAGGGTTTTCCCTCGTATTATTATGGTAATATATTAAAGTCAAGGAAAATCTGCCATTTCTTAACCTTCTCCAATTTTTATATTTCCATGTTTCCTTCTGTATTTTTTCCTTAAGTAGTCATCATCACATAGACATGGTTCATTTCATTAATGATCTTTTTATATAGTTGAACATCTTTACAGTGATCATATTTTATCTTCTGGATATGCCAGAATTTTTCTGTCAGCTTTTTTCTGTCAGCTTTTTTCTGTCATTGGACATCCGGGTTGATAATTTTTCTCTCATCAGAAGCGCTGTCTTTGTGAAGGACTTTTCCGCCTACTTTGGCGTGACTTTTTAGAATAGAGATCCAAACATTACATTGCAAGGCAAAAAATAAAAAAGCCAGACCACTTTAGAGCTCCTGTTGAGTAGTGCCGAGCTGCTTTCATGTTTTAAAAACGTCTTTATTTTCGGCTGTGCTGGGTCTTCACTGCTGCGCAGCTCTTCTCTGGTTGAGGCGCCAGAGTTCACTCTGGTTTCGAGGCGCAGGCTCCTCACTGCGGCGGCGTCTCTGGTTGCGGAGTGTGGCTCTGGAGCACACACTCCGGAGTTGTGGCTCCCGGGCTTAGTTGCTCCTGTGCACGTGGGATCTTCCCAGACCGGAGATCAAACCCATGTTTCCTGCATTGGCAGGTGGATTCCTGACCCCTGGACTGCCAAGGAAGCCCCAGGTTGCTTTCTTAAGACTCTTAAGCCCACGTTGTCCCCAGCGTGGGGACGGTACCCACTCTGTGACACACTGTGAAGTTCCTGTAATGATCATTTATCTTTACCTGCCACGGAACAGCGGCCAAAGACGTGCTCCTTTGGTGCCACAAACGGGCGTTTTACCACCGCAGGCCCTTTGAACGTCTCACACACGTCCAGCCTCCGCTTTGACTCTGTTGGAACTGCTGACTGTCCCTTAGCCATCACTCTCTCAGACACCCTTCTCTGGGTCCTTAGCTCTTAATGCAAATGTAGCGTGAGAGTCAGGCCAGCCCAGAAAGCTTCATGTTGCTGTTGCTCAGTTGCTCAGTTGTGTCTGATCCTTTGTGACCCATGGACCGCAGCACGCCAGGCCTCCCCGTCCTTCACCAGCTCCCAGAGCTGGCTCAAACTCATGTCCATTGAGTCAGTGATGCCATCCGACCATTTCATCCTCTGTTGTTCTTTTCTCCTCCTTCCTTCAATCTTTCCCAACATCAGGGTCTTTTCTAATGAGTCAGCTCTTCGCATCAGGTGGCCAAAGTATTGGAGCTTCAGCATCAGTCCTTCCAATGAATATTCAGGACTGACTTCTTTTAGGATTGGCTGGTTTGATCTCCTTGCAGTCCAAGGGACTCTCAAGAGTCTTCTCCAACACCACAGTTCAGAAGCATCAATTCTTCGGTGCTCAGCCTTTTTTATGGTCCTACTCTCACATCCATATATGACTACTGGAAAAACCATAGTTTTGACTATACAGGTTTTTGTCAGCAAAGTTATGTCTCTGCTTTTTAATATGCTGTCTAGGTTTGTCAAAGCTTTGCTTCCAAAGTGCAAGCGTCTTTTAATTTCCTGGCTGCAATTGTCATTTGCAGTAATTTTGAAGCCCAAGAAAATAGTCACTGTTTCGCCATCTATTTTCTATGAAGTGATGGGACCGGATGCTATGATCTTAGTTTTTTGAATGCTGAGTTTTAAGCCAGCTTTTTCACTCTCCTCTTTCACCTTCATCAAGAGGCTCTTTAGTTCCTCTTTGCTTGCTGCCATAAGGGTGTTGTCATTTGCATATCTGAGGTTATTGATATTTCTCCTGGCAACCTTGATTTCCAGCTTGTATTTCATCCAGCCCAGCGTTTCTCCTGGTGTACTCTGCATGTAAGTTAAATAAGCAGGGTGACAATATACAGCCTTGATGTACTCCTTTCCCAATTTGGAACGAGTCCGTTGTTCCATGTCCGGTTCTAACAATACAGATTTATCAGGAGGCCGGTAAGGTGGTCTGGTATCCCCATCTCTTTATTGTGGTCTACACAGTCAGCGGTTTAGCATTGTCAACGAAGTAGAAGTAGGAAACTTCATGCTGCTTTACAGTTACAACCCTGCCCAGCTTTGAGCTCTCAGCATTTTGAAAGCTTCTAATGACTTGACTTGGATATTCATTTTAATAGAAATACAAACCCCTAGATAAGAACTGAATGATAGACACCCACGTGTCTGTAGGACAGTCATGTCTCAGTGATCATCTCTTTTCCTCTGCTTGCTCTGGTTGGAGACTGCAGACATGCTCGCCTAAGAGAACATGGAGATGCCTGGAATGGTGTGGTTTGGGGGTTAGTAGTTAGCTGTCATGCTGGGTCTGCTCAGGTGCTGGAGAAGGGCCTTTTTAAAAGCCACTTCTTGTCCCTTCACTGTTTCTGTCCCAAGCTTAGTCCGGTGAATTCCATTCTTAAAGGCGCAGCCCATGTTTGCCCTGTGGTTTTTCTCTCTGAGGCCTTTGATCCATCCAGATTTCCCTCTTGTGACCTTTTTTATCAGCTCTTCAGAGTTTCAGCTTCCTTCCCAGATTTCCTTACTGCTGCTGTGCGTACCGGGTCGCTGGGTCCGCCTGGTGTCTGCTCTGCCCCCTCTGCGTCTCGGTGCCGCTTGCTGCTGTGCTCTGCCAGCCGTCTCGGGTCTCCTCTCCAAGAACCCAGTAGGGTGCTGGCTTGAGGCGGCCCATGCTTCAGTTTGCTCTGTTGGGTTGGGTTTGAAGGCAGCAAAGGCCAGGTTTGTGGGTGGTGGGTGCTAGTTGTCCCCTGGCTGCCCTGGAGCATCAGTCCAACAGCACTTGACGAGGGGCCTCTTGCCCGGATTAAGTTGTTTCCTGCCCCAGGGGCCCCCTCGACACAGCAGCATCCCCCGGAGTGGGGGCGGCGTCAGTGGCGGCAGAAGGTTCCATACAGAAGTCATGATGGGCTCCACGGTGCCTCGACACACACCCGCGGTGACTCGTGTTCCGTCTCCCCCATCAGACTCCAGAGCCCACGGTGGAGCCGCCCCGCACCCCCGAGGTCAAGCAGGGACTGTATGAGCTCTCAGCTGGCAACTTCGAGCTGCACGTGGCGCAAGGTAGGCGGGTGGGTGTGCGGGCGTGCGTGACTAGGGGCGGGGCCACAGCCCTGGGGGCAGGGCGTGCCTGGGGCCCCGACCTCTCGGGTAGCCAGGGTTCTCTTCTGGCAGCTCCAGGGCTTGGAGGCCGCTGCATGGGCGGTGTTTGTCCCGGGTTTCTCTCGTGCAGCCCCGCCGACACCTGTGTCTAGCACTCTTCCTCTCGGAGATGACACGTCTCCATCCGATGGAGAGGCTGGCTCTGGTGCCAGGCTGAAGCCTCGCATGTGCGAAGCGCACACCTAATTGTGCACGGGCTAGCCTCGCGCCCTTGGATGATGAGATGTTTGTTTCTGGTAGTGTTAATCACGTGCTTACTGACCTGAGGCAGAAACAAAGGCTTCTCGTACCTGTCTGAAGCAGAACTTAGTTGGGACCGTTGAAACACACAATCAGGACAGGTGCTCGTTACCCATAAGCTACTGTTCTGATGCCACATCTTAGTCTCCTGGGACTTCCCTGGTGGCTGAGATGGTAAAGCGTCTGCGTACAGTGCGGGAGACCTGGGTTCAGTCCCTGGGTCGGAAAGATCTCCTGGAGAAGGCAGTGGCACCCCACTCCAGTACTCTTGTCTGGAAAATCCCATGGATGGAGGAGCCTGGTAGGCTACAGTCTATGGGGTCGCAGAGAGTCAGATATGACTGAGCGACTTCACTGTCACTTTCTTAGTCTCCTAAATGTCAGTGACCCGAGTACAGCTTCTTAAGTTAATAATGTGTAAGCCCTCTCTTCATACGCTCTGAAGCCTCGGCTCAGCAGTGAAGGGCTTGAATGTGAATCCAGCCGCCAGGCTGACCTCTGCTCTCAGATGCTGCTGTGGAGAGACATCCTCCGTGCGCTGAGGCAGGACCATTCTGAAAAAGGGTTTAAAATTGTGTCTGGCCTTGTGCGTCCTCCCTGCCGGGAGTGAGAACTCAGCCCCTCTAAGGCTGGAATCACTTGCTATGATGCCTGCAAGCCACGCTCCACTCTTAATTAGAGGTCATTATTGGTACCGATGCTCTGGGAGTGGACCTTGGGTTTCTGTTCTCCAGGAGTCACCTTGAGGCGGGCTGGGACTCCCTGCCGGACGTGTTACCAGAACCACCCAAAGCCCAGCCCGACCCCCTGAGTGGGTCACCCTCCGAGGGGCCAAGTCTGCAGGTCTGCTGGGAAAGTGGTGCCCCGCCCGCCCTGACCCTGCTCTCCTTGAGGTGCCAGGAAATCCTGCACCCGCTGTCTCCACCTCACAGCTCAGGGCGGTGACGGGCCTGTCTGGGGAGACAGAGTTCCAGCCTTGCAGACCAGCTACTTTTATGTGTGTGTGTGTATATATATAATATACATGTATATATGTGTGTGTATATATATATTTGTGTGTATATATATATCTTTGTATTTCTGTTCTCCAGGAGTCACCTTGAGGCGGGCTGGGACTCCCTGCCGGACGTGTTACCAGAACCACCCAAAGCCCAGCCCGACCCCCTGAGTGGGTCACCCTCCGAGGGGCCAAGTCTGCAGGTCTGCTGGGAAAGTGGTGCCCCGCCCGCCCTGACCCTGCTCTCCTTGAGGTGCCAGGAAATCCTGCACCCGCTGTCTCCACCTCACAGCTCAGGGCGGTGACGGGCCTGTCTGGGGAGACAGAGTTCCAGCCTTGCAGACCAGCTACTTTTATGTGTGTGTGTGTATATATATAATATACATGTATATATGTGTGTGTATATATATATTTGTGTGTATATATATATATTTGTGTGTGTATATATATATATTTAGTTTTTGTTTTTCTTTAAAGAACTGAGGTATAGTTGATAGGAAACATTGACTGTCGAAGCAAGTTTCCCCCCAGGTCCCTCTGACCACTCACTGATGCGCTCACCAGATGCCCCCTGGGCGTCGCCCGGCCAGCCCGACTCGGAGCCTGGGCTCCCGTCAGGGCTGCTGGTTGCTTCTCTCCCTGCCTGCAGCCTGACATGGGCAGCTCACAGCCTGACACCTTTCTTTGCCCTAGGCTGGTCGAGGTCGAAGAGCTGAGATAAAAGCCTTCAGTGTCTCAGTCATGATGTGGTTTCCTCCCAGCCAAGAGAGTGATACTCAAGTGTTTGGTTTTTTTTTTTTTAGTCTTCTATTTTACCGTGAAATAAAACCCGGATACAGAAAGCAGCGTAGGGGCAGTGAGTGGTCATAAAGCAGTCAGCCCGCAGCCGCTGTCCAGCTCACATCCTGGCTCCCTCCCGCCCGCGTCCTTCTCTCCCCTGAAGAGCCCTCCTGACCGTGCGGAACCACTGCTCACTTTCCTTCCCGGCTCGTCACCCGAGCGTGCCCTCCGGCACGGTAGTTGAGGCTGGTCTCTCTCTCTCCTTTTTTAAGTGTTTCTCACCTCAGTCTCCTTCAGTCTGTTCCCTCAGCGTCTCTCTCTCTCCCTTGCCTCCTGTCTGCCGAGCACACAGAATGTCTGACCTGCACGTTCCCCTCAGTGGGGACTCGTCGTATTTCCAGGCTGTGGAATGCAGCCTCCCTGGCCCCTGGCCCTCGTGTCTCTCTTCCATGTGAGCTGGCAGTTGGATCTAGGGCCGTTTTCGCTCTGTTTTGATGTTTCGAGGGGTGTGAGCGCGGCTGCATGGCTGGGCAGTCTCTCCCTGATGTCAGCAGCCTCTCCCATCACCATGCAGATGCACCACTGCTGAAATGACAGCGGCTCTTCTTCATTTTTTTTCAGCAAGAGGCACCTGGCCTTTGTTAATCACTCCATTATCCGGAGTGCAGTTCATCTCAGGAAAAACAGGCTATACAAGCGCCCGTTTCTTCCCCTTTATTGCCAGTTTTCCAAATAATGAGTTGGTTCCTTGGTGTCCTTCAGAGGTGACAAATTCCTTTCTAAGGATGGTCATGAACTCAGGGATAGAGACATATTTGATGGGGAGTCACTTCCTACCAGCTGAAGGGTTCACCCTGAGCTGAGCTTTGCAGGAAGATGGAGCTGAGATGTGCCCGTTCTGTCTGTGTGGGTGGCTGTGAATCACTCTCTCCCCGTCCCTGCCTTCTCCCCCTGAAGGAGACCACTTCATCAAGTTCTTCGCCCCGTGGTGTGGTCACTGCAAAGCTCTGGCTCCGACCTGGGAGCAGCTGGCTCTGGGCCTTGAACATTCCAAAACTGTCAAGATTGGCAAGGTGAGTGAGTGCCCCTGTTGAATTGGAAATAGACTGCCTTTGGCTGGATTAATTAGCCGAGTCACCCATTATTAATTCTGTGTGTGTAGTCACAAACTTGATTTATTAATTCCATTTAGTGTGCCACTTGATAATTCATTTCACCTTCACAGATGGCAACCTGGTTTCGAGAGTGCTGGCTTTTCTACATTCTAGAGATTAAAATTAGGGCTTTGGCTCCTTGGTTGATTTTTGAAGCAGTGCCTGGTTCTGGACTGGCAGCCCCAGAGGCCTTTCTGCCAAGACCTGGGGTGGAGCCGTAGAGAGTGTTCACTGGACACCCTCGGAGACCATCCACACTGGGTCTCACCCAGGAGCTGGTTCCTAAAGGACCTCGGCTGCATGTCCACACAGGGTACGAAAGACCCACCCGAAGGGAGCCCCACCCACTCACCCTGCTGCCTGGAATCCTTTCCTACTTCACGTGGGGAAGCCAGCAGTGGTGCCTAACCACCGGGTTTTCTAGAAATACCTAGGGCAGCTTCTGGATCTTCAGACACTTGTAATCTCATCTGTTCCCCAGCACCCACCAGACACCCCTGCCTGCATCGCTTTTTATCAAAACCTCCTCTGCTTTGCCGGGGACTGATTTGTATACAGACTCAGCACCATGTGTCCAGTAGTTAATAAGAGGATCTGCCCAGTACAGGGAGGTGCCAAAAGCACAAACCTGGGGTTCAGACAGATGTGGCCAGCCTCCTCAAGCAGTTCTCCACCCCGTCTCCCACTCTCCCAAACCAGGACGAGATCTGACTGACGTGGCTGACAGTGAAGCGCTGAGCGCAGACCTGGGCTCAGAGCAAACGCCTCGGAAGTCAGTGTCGTGAAAGGAAGTTTTCACTGTTGCCCGTTAAAGACTTAAGACTTTTTTTTGTTGTTTTGTCTGTTTATTTTGGTCCAAGTACTCCTATTTAAACTGATGACTTTTCCCCATTAATCTTAAAACTCTGTAAGCTTGAACCTGAGAAGACATTTTTCCCATCCAAGTACTAACCTGGCCCTACCCTGCTTAGCTTTCGAAATGAGAAGGGATCAAGCGTGTTGAGGGTGGTCTGGCTGTAGACCTGAGAAGACATTTCTCAGCTCACTTTGTGACTGGTGGGGGGATATCTGTCCCTAGCAGCAGGCCCTCTCCAGGTGTCAGGGTAGGATCCCTTTTTCCACCTGTTAACCTCCTCAAGGTAAACGATCACTTCCTAAAAGCTGGCATTTTTAAGTGAGTGAAAATAAATCGCATCTCCGAAGTTCATCTTGTTCCCCTGCCCCCTCCACTCAGGGGCAGCTGAGCAGCTCTTGGGAAAGGTCTCTCCAGAATCTGCAGACACTGCAGAGACGCTGCCCTTGGGGGACTTGAGTAGTTTCCTATCTGAAAGAAATGCTGAGTGTCCGACAGACAGCTGGTCAGGAAGGCCCTTGGAGAAACTGAGCGGGCCTGCGGTCTCTCTCTCCAGGTGGACTGCACACAGCACTATGAACTCTGCTCAGGAAACCAGGTCCGAGGTTATCCTACGCTCCTCTGGTTCCGAGACGGCAAAAAGGTACGTGATCAGGTCTCCGTGTGGAGACAGGAGGTGTGTCTTTGCCCCAGCTGACGGCAACCCCCTCCAGTGTCCTAGCCTGGAGAATCCCCGTGGATAGAGGCGCCTGCTGCAGTCTGTGCGACCGCGAAGAGTCGGACACGACTGAGCGGCTGAGCTCAGCACAGCTGCCCGCACAGGCGGTTTGGGCCCTGGCTTAAAGGGCCGCACGTCACGGGACGAGGGGCTCGTGTTCCCCTGGTGAGATCTGGCAGTTGAGAGGCACCATCAGGTGCTGACGCGCGGCGTTGCAGGCTCGGGTTTTCTTTAGAACAAGCTGGATCCACGTTCCACTCTGCTGCTCTGGCCCCGACCTCTGAAGGGGGTCAGCGTCTGCTCCATCCCTGCCCAATGGACTGTGCCCAGACCTGGTGACCTTTGGTTCCCCCGAAGGAAGGCCCTGTCAAGCTCTCTGCCCAGAGCAGAGCTTGGGTTGATAATTTATGCATTGCCTTGACATTTGAGCAGCAGCCACCACTGGCCGGGACCCCCAGAGGGAGCTGCCTGAAGGCAGGGGTCCCAGGCAGGCAGCAGGAGGGCCCACAGGGCTGACGTGTGCCTGTGCCCCGACAGGTGGACCAGTACAAGGGCAAGCGGGACCTGGACTCGCTGAGGGAGTACGTGGAGGCGCAGCTGCAGAGCGCAGGGCACGCCGCCCCGGAGCCCGCCCAGCCCTCGGAGGCCCCGGCGCTGGCCGCCGAGCCCGCAGCCGACCAGGTGGGTGTCCGCCAGGGACAGTGGGATGGACCGCGGGCCGCGTTTCAGCACAGCCTCATCGCCTGCTTTACGTGCTCCTAGGGGTTTCTCTTTCAAAAAGCCTTGAAGCAGGTGTGAGACGAGGGTCCTGAGGGCACGTGTCCACGTTTCTGGGGCACTCTTCCTGTGGGTTCAGTCATTGCTGCCCTTGTGTCAGCGAACAGCTGAGGGCCTGCCCCGACGGGCAGGGGTCGGCCGGCTGTGTTCGGGTCGGCCCATGGCAGCCAGCGGGCAAGCAGGGCGAGGAGGACAAGGGTGCCGTGTGGGGCGGAGAGGAGGCGGCCGCTGCTCTGGGGAAGGCCTTGTCGGCCCGCCAGGGGTCTGAGGTCTGTAGGGAGCCTGTGGCGGGCTTGGAGCAGAAGGGGACGTGAAGAAAGCTGCCCGGCCGCAGGCCATGTGTGGGAGACAGGAAAGGGTTGTGTTGAGATGGGCAGCGTTGGGCCCCCGCAGCTGAGGTGAGTCCAGCTCCACCAGCCCATCGGGGTGGATAGTGGGGAGCCTGGCCAGGGACGCCAGTGGGCGCTGGGGCGTCCAGGGGATGGTGCACCGAGCACAGGGCAGGAGGAGAAGGGCAGCAGTTTTCGGGGCTGGGCAGGGGGTGTGGACGTGGCAGCAGGTCACTGTGCGCGTCTGAAGCTGCAGCCAGATGTCTGTCTCCCGAGATGAGTCGGGTCCCATGTCTGCAGCTTTGCGTACTCGGGAATCAGAATTGTGTTTGCTCAGTTAGGAACTGTCAGGCGTGGTTGTCTGTTTAGTTCCTAAGTGGAATCCTCGTGTTGCTGATTCAGTCCACACAGCCTGTGGGGTTCTTTCCCGGGACAGGGCGCCTTGGTCCTTGCGGGGGACACCCTCCCTGCCCCTCAGTGACCCTCCAGCCTCAGCGTTCACAGGGCAGTTGTGACTGGCTGGAGCCACCACGCCCCAAGGCCAGGCGTCCGTGCTTGAAAAAGCCAGCGGCCGCCTCCCCGCTCCGCCCCACATGGGGCTGTGGTGGGCCTCCCCTGCCCTCAGCGGGAACCTCAGCGCCTGGGGACTGTGTGGATGTTGGTTAAACACTGACGTTTTGGTTTAAGAAGTAAACAAACGATTTGGTGGTTATGGACCCCGTGTCGGGGAGTGTGTCTCACAGCGGTTGTAAAGGTCATCCCGGATCCAGCCTAATTATACACCATGATGCTTTCATCAAGCCCAGACGACTTCTATTTATACTCACCTTTTCCACCATTAGGTGGATCTTTCGGGGAGTGTGGGCACCTCTCCGGACAGAAAGGTGGCAGCTCCAGACGGCCTCCCGGGCGCTGGCACCGGGACTCGGTGCTGGCCTCGAGGGGGCGGCTGGGGCACCGCAGCCACGTGACGCAGCGCGTGCCCTTGCCCCACGTGTGGATGGCACGTCTGCTTTCGGAGGAGCGGATACAGTTCTGTAAAGAACCATCCCGACGGAAGCGCTTTAGAGCAGCCTGCCTCGCTGCCCCTTTGCCCTGAATTCTCCGGAGTTTAGCAGTTTTCACGTTAATTTTGAATTCTAAGACAGAAGTAGCCTGTTTATCTGTAAAACACATCAGTGCCTATGCTCCTCTAGGGTCCTTAGAGAAGAAAATCTCTTTTTGCAAACCCACAGATGAGAGCAATAGAATCCGCGAGAAAAGCAACGTGTGTGCAGACTTCAGGGAGGCCAGGCGGTTTGGACTTGGGTCAGTGTTTGGGGCTCCAGACCCACGCGGTGCGGACCCGGGCGTGGCCCGCCCGTCTGCACGGCATCTCCTAGGCTGTGGACCGTGGGGCCTGTGATTGGTTGCTGATGTTCTGTGAAGAGTGAGTTGTGTGGGTATGTGTGTGTAGCCCTGGAGCACAGACGCCAGCATGTTAAAGGTGTCTGACCAGTATTTCCGGGATCCCGGAACTTGACCCACACTGTTGTGTCTGCTATGTTTGAGTCGCGGCTTTTCCCTCCCCTAAGGGCACCGTGCTGGCGTTGACAGAGAGGAACTTCGATGACGCCGTTGCAGAAGGCGTCACCTTCATCAAGTTTTATGCTCCGTGGTAAGTGGCTGTGGGATCAGAAGCTGCTCTGTCGTCACGCCCTGAAAGCACATCCTGACTCCCCGCTTGTGCGCCCAGCCTCCAGATTCAGTGCTGGGCGCACACCACGCTCCCACACAGTCATGCTCTCGGGGAGATGCACGCGTCACCCCTCGGCTCCTGCCTCCAGGTAGGCAGAAGTTTGGTGGAGGAGGAGGTTCAGGCTCAGTCTGGTCTGGAGAAAACACTGAACCAGAAGATTGTCCCCACGGCCAGCATCACGTGGACGCTGTGTGGGATCTGGGTGCTCTTCCACATGATGGCCATTTCGGTTCAGCACCGTGAATAGTTCCTAAGTGGAATCCTCGTGTTGCTGATTCAGTCCACACAGCCTGTGGGGTTCTTTCCCGGGACAGGGCGCCTTGGTCCTTGCGGGGGACACCCTCCCTGCCCCTCAGTGACCCTCCAGCCTCAGCGTTCACAGGGCAGTTGTGACTGGCTGGAGCCACCACGCCCCAAGGCCAGGCGTCCGTGCTTGAAAAAGCCAGCGGCCGCCTCCCCGCTCCGCCCCACGTGGGGCTGTGGTGGGCCTCCCCTGCCCTCAGCGGGAACCTCAGCGCCTGGGGACTGTGTGGATGTTGGTTAAACACTGACGTTTTGGTTTAAGAAGTAAACAAACGATTTGGTGGTTATGGACCCCGTGTCGGGGAGTGTGTCTCACAGCGGTTGTAAAGGTCATCCCGGATCCAGCCTAATTATACACCATGATGCTTTCATCAAGCCCAGACGACTTCTATTTATACTCACCTTTTCCACCATTAGGTGGATCTTTCGGGGAGTGTGGGCACCTCTCCGGACAGAAAGGTGGCAGCTCCAGACGGCCTCCCGGGCGCTGGCACCGGGACTCGGTGCTGGCCTCGAGGGGGCGGCTGGGGCACCGCAGCCACGTGACACAGCGCGTGCCCTTGCCCCACGTGTGGATGGCACGTCTGCTTTCGGAGGAGCGGATACAGTTCTGTAAAGAACCATCCCGACGGAAGCGCTTTAGAGCAGCCTGCCTCGCTGCCCCTTTGCCCTGAATTCTCCGGAGTTTAGCAGTTTTCACGTTAATTTTGAATTCTAAGACAGAAGTAGCCTGTTTATCTGTAAAACACATCAGTGCCTATGCTCCTCTAGGGTCCTTAGAGAAGAAAATCTCTTTTTGCAAACCCACAGATGAGAGCAATAGAATCCGCGAGAAAAGCAACGTGTGTGCAGACTTCAGGGAGGCCAGGCGGTTTGGACTTGGGTCAGTGTTTGGGGCTCCAGACCACGCGGTGCGGACCCGGGCGTGGCCCGCCCGTCTGCACGGCATCTCCTAGGCTGTGGACCGTGGGGCCTGTGATTGGTTGCTGATGTTCTGTGAAGAGTGAGTTGTGTGGGTATGTGTGTGTAGCCCTGGAGCACAGACGCCAGCATGTTAAAGGTGTCTGACCAGTATTTCCGGGATCCCGGAACTTGACCCACACTGTTGTGTCTGCTATGTTTGAGTCGCGGCTTTTCCCTCCCCTAAGGGCACCGTGCTGGCGTTGACAGAGAGGAACTTCGATGACGCCGTTGCAGAAGGCGTCACCTTCATCAAGTTTTATGCTCCGTGGTAAGTGGCTGTGGGATCAGAAGCTGCTCTGTCGTCACGCCCTGAAAGCACATCCTGACTCCCCGCTTGTGCGCCCAGCCTCCAGATTCAGTGCTGGGCGCACACCACGCTCCCACACAGTCATGCTCTCGGGGAGATGCACGCGTCACCCCTCGGCTCCTGCCTCCAGGTAGGCAGAAGTTTGGTGGAGGAGGAGGTTCAGGCTCAGTCTGGTCTGGAGAAAACACTGAACCAGAAGATTGTCCCCACGGCCAGCATCACGTGGACGCTGTGTGGGATCTGGGTGCTCTTCCACATGATGGCCATTTCGGTTCAGCACCGTGAAACTTCCTGGTAGAGCTTTGCCTCTCCATCTCGGGATGTTAGAGGGGAACTGCCTGGAGCTCGGGTTGCCGCTGGAGCCGTGCAGCATGTCAGCCAGCTGCACGGCCCGGCCCGCGGCCTTTGGGCACCGGAGCAGAGGTGGGGGCTGCTCCAGACCAAGGCAGCGGAGGTGGGGGAACACAGTGGGTTCTGGGCTGTGCCTCGCACCTGTGGCCCCAGAAGCCCCTTAGATCTCCGGAACCCAGTTTCCTCAGCTGTGAGTTGGGAGGAGCGCTTTGTCTTGAAACAGCCCATTTGGAAAAAATGTGGAGGCGCATATAGGATCCTGTTTCTAAACACAAACAAGTAAGGTCGCCATGGGTCACTTCTGGCCTTGGTTTGTTTCGTTCCAAGTGCTTGTGAGTAACAGCTACAAAGCTGAGGAGCTTGACTTGGAGTTTTCCCGTTCTTCTTAAAGAGTAGAAACACGAGGAAATAATGCCTTTAAAACTGTTAGCTGTTTTCAGTGTTTTTGGCAACCTAAAGCTGTGTGGGCCAGGTATGAGGGAGGAGCAGCTCGTAGAGGGGAAGGTGGGCTGGAACGAGGCTCAGTGCCTCAAGGAAGCTTCGAATTGTCTTGAACATCTGAGACCATAAGAAATCTACCCTGCTTTTGGCGTTCAAGTGACTTTCTAAAAAGGGTCTCGTTTCCTGCTCATGTTCACTTAAAGGGAGCCCGCAGTTTACGCAGAGAAGGTTTCCCAACTCAATATCGTTCTTAGACCGTGTTATGTCTGTCCAGTTATCTGAACATCTTGGGTTTGGATTCGGGGGTGGGGGCGGCGGAGGAGGAAGGCTGACATTTATAACTTGGGCCCAGGAGGCCGTCTGGGCAGTGGCGTGTGGGTGAGTGAACCCAGTGCCTCAGCGGCATCATCATGTTCTGTCCCCAGGTGCGGGCACTGCAAGGACCTGGCTCCAACCTGGGAGGACCTCTCAAAGAAGGACTTCCCCGGCTTGGCGGAGGTCACCATCGCCGAGGTGGACTGCACTGCCGAACGGAACCTCTGCAGCAAGTACTCGGTGGGTCCGCGTGGCAGGAGCCTCCTGGGGATAGAACGGGGGGTTGGGGGGTTCCCAGGGGGACTGTGATGGGGTGGCGTGGCCTCATTCGAGGTCACTCACACTGCCCTCCTCTCAACAAAGTGTTTGTGTCCTTTTGAGGTTTTTTTCCTTTCATTTGAAAAGCAAAAAGAGCTGCTCTCCCAAAAGAAAGGCTTTCCTCTGTGAGTGCACATGATTCCGTGGTGGTGGGTAGGGGGTGAAGCTTCCCCACCTGGTGGGAGGGTGGCGGTAGCTGAGACTCAGAGCTGGAGGGCAGGACCCCGCCTGCAGGACCATTCTCGTTGGCCGAACAGCTGGCGTGTCGCCTTCCCCATAAGCGCCTGAGGAGCCTGCTCTTCAGACGCGAGGCGTCGCTCCGTTCAGGAAGTGTTTGATCCTGCCGCTGGGAAGGCTGCACCAGCAGGCTAGGCGCGGGGCTTGCCTTCTTCATGCAGCTGTTGCCTTCTTTCCAAGCCGTTAGCACCACTGAATAGCCTAGATCACTTGCAGGTTTTGTTTTTGAACTTCTGTTGTTTTCTTAAAACACTTCTGAGGCCTCTGGAGTTTATTAGAGATAACAAAACAAACGTCATCTGCTTACTAGAAGACGGTGCGTCTGTTGTCAAGAGGTGAGCCATAGCAGATCTAGGTGTAAGAGGTGAGCCATAGCAGATCTAGGTGTGTGTCCGTGAGGCTCTCGCTTCTCAGTGTGGCCTGGGGGCACCTGCACGTCACCTGGGAGCTTGTCGGGAGTGCAGCCTCTCAGGCCCCCACCAGCTGCGCCAGCTCCCCAGGGCTGGTGTGAAAGTCCGAGACGCCGCTTCAAGGTGAAGTGCCTCCTCAGTGCTCATCTTGAAAGTGTTTGGTTTGGATTTGAAAAGTGAAATAGAGCCCCAAGGCCCTTTCCGCAGCCTCGGGTAGTCTGCTGAGGGTCTGTGCACTCCGAAAATCTAGCTGCGGACTTCTTTGGGCTCAACTCAAGGATCTTTTCTGATTTTACTCTGTGCATGAATCGGGCTGGTTTTTAAGCGTTCCTTTTCTTTAAGGTACGAGGCTATCCCACATTGCTGCTTTTCCGTGGAGGAGAAAAGGTCGGCGAGCACAGCGGGAGCCGCGACCTGGATTCCTTGCACCGCTTTGTCCTGCGTCAGGCGAAGGACGAGCTGTGAGCCCGGCGGGGCGCTGTCCCTCAGCCGCTCCCCGCTCCCCCACAGCGGTGACTCAGAGATCCGAATGTACTAACCTCGTGCTGTCTTCTCCGTGTGTGTCTTTAAACCAGCACACCCTGCAGATTCTTAAGTTTCTCTAAGTAAACGTGTAACTCACGATCCCTTTGCAAACTAAATATTTTCGGTGGCGACCTACCATCCATTCCCGCTTTAATCTGCTCTTGGTGAAATCGAAATGGTTTCCTTTGCGACTAAAATAGAGTCGAGGAAAACCCAACTGCCAGACTGCTTTTGGCTCCCGAGTGATTCTGGTGACAGCATCATCCAAAGCATTGTTTTCAAAGGGCCCACGAGTCCTAGCAAGGCGGCCTTGCCGTGTGGCCCTGTTGAGTTGCTTTGCTCACATGACTTGTTCATACGTGGCTGGTCCATAGCTTGGAGCAGATTTCACACAGAAATCCCCGATGCCTGTGGGAGAGCCACTTTTCCAGCCCCTCCTGGACCTCCTGTCTCTGCGGGTGCCTCTCATGGAGGGTGGTGAGCCGCCGTGAAAGCCGCGGCGCCCCTGATACGTGCCTGAGTAAGATAGTGCCACTGCCATAGCCTTGTGTGGGTGTTGACACTTGACCGATTGCTTATTACTGTCAAGGAATCCTTTTCTCTCCTGCAAGATTTCATTAGGGAACGTGAAGCCAGATCCCCGTGAACGTCAGGATTTGAGGTCTCTCGTGGAAACTGTGGACGGGGGAAGTGCCACACGGCTCGTCGTGACCCTTCTAAAGACTCCCAGGAAGGTTCTGATTGTCTCTGCCTCCCGGGAGGGGACAGGAAGACTGCATGAACTCTCCCAGGTCGGGTGTCGGACTGGGGACACCCCGAGGCCCCACAGCAGAGCGTGGGCCGGAAGCAGCAGCTGGTGGCGGAGGCCGCCCGTCTCCTGGGTGCAGAGGGGATCGACGCGACCTCCAGGCCAAGCAGGCAGGGTTGCAGTCGGCCACGTCCCTGGTATTCTGATTCACGCAGTCCTGGGTTATGAAGCCTTTAGACCGACGCCCTTGGAAATCAGCTGCGTAGGCCTGGGCTCCCTCAAGGTGTGTAACCTGTACGTCCTCCAGCATCAGTTAGTCCTCGTGATAACACCCTTCACCCCACCGCCCTTGCTCAGGCGACGTGGCCACTAAGAAACGAGACCTCGTCCACTGTCTGCGGCAGACGAAACAGCAGGATCCTGGCCAGCCTCTGCCTTAAAGGAGATCTTTATTAATCATGTATGGTTCACAGATGTTCTTCTAAAAAAAAAAAACCAACTTTCTAGAGAAGCACAATCCTCATGAGTGGCTTCAGCTTTGCATTGAGTCTTGTTTTAAAAGAAAATCAAAGTGGTACAATGTTTACACTACAATACTTTCTAAATAAACTCTTTTTTAAAAAAAAAGTCTGGTCTTTCCTTAAATGTTACAACAAAACATAAAATAGACAATAAATTATAGTTTCTATTTACAAAAAAGCTGTAAGTGCAGATATAGATCATAAATGTATTTAATCAGTTTAGTATGAAATTGGTTTCCTAGTACGTGATCGTGAAAAAGACATCTTAAAAACATTCTCATCTTTGATCTGAGTCTCATTTTCGACAGAAAACCCTGACTTTGGTTCCCAACCCACAGGCCTGTCCCTTCTGCAGTCTGGATGACTTAGGAAGTCCTCAGGCCATCGCCTCTACTGGTCTAAACCCTTGATGCAGGACGCTGTCCTGTCCAAGAACCACGTTACCAACACAGGAGAGAGGCGGCGGTCCTAATGTAAGCGAGCTTTTCAGAGAGCCGTCCCCCACAGGAAGGGGTGCAGATGAGTCGCTCGGTTAGACGATGGCTTTAAAAAGGCTTCTCTTCTGTGGAGCCTCCCCCTCAAAGAGGGGGTCTCTCTCTCTCTCTGCTTTGGTCCTGGCACAGAAAACAGCAGATGCCGGGGCGAGGAGAGGGGTAAAGGATGTAGTGTAACTAAGATAAGTATCTTCTCACACCAACAAAATGCCCCACGCGACAGCAAGACGGAGACAGAAGGCACTTGGGCGTAGGCCGCCAGCTGAGACCCAGGTTCCCAGGGCAAGGTCGCAACGGCTGTATCCGACCCCTCCCGTGATCTGCAAACTCTGCCTTTGAGAAACTCCTGAACCCGCTGATATTTGAGCCAAAGACGACTTTTACTTCAGATTCTTTTCCCTATTTACTCTCTAAAACCACAAGGAGCTTGGATCTAAAGCAGTAACTGATTTTGGTGGGCTTGGGGAGGGTGCAGAGGGGAACCCTTCCAAGTTGCATTTCTGCAGCCCCCAGACTTCAGATGCTCGGGCACCGCTTCCTAGAGCCCGAGGGCCACTCACAACGCTCACGGTGTGAGCAAGGGGTGCACAGGGTCCCTTCAGGTCTGCGTTGGGGTCTCATCCCGGGGCCCCCGTGGGCTTAAGGCAGACATGATCCAGGAGTCCAGGCAGGGTGTGCACAGCGTCCCCAGCCACTCACCCCGAGTCAGTGGCAGCCACACGCTCGTACGACCATGTTCCTGTACTTCTTCAGGATGACGTTGGAGTTGTCGTCGAAGTAGAGCACCGAGATGGCGTTCAGTTTCGTGGGCGCGCAGCACGGTTTGGGGACGTACTCGGGGTTCATGAGGTGAACCTGTTGCAGAGACGGGAGGAGGGGGCAGCGTTAGGGACGGCCCCGGGTCCTGGCTGACCCCCGCCCCCGTGGCGTGGAGCCGGCCCGTGCTCACCAGGGTCTGCACGATGGCGTGGTTGGTGGCGTTCATGTGTGCATTGAGAGGGAATGAACATTCTCCATCACAGTAGTTGGCAGCGTAGCCCTTGGGGGCAATGATCCAGTCCTTAACCGAACACAAAAGGAAACAAGGGGTCAGTACACATGCTCCGAACCCCCTGGGCGCTGAGGAACAACCCCGTGAGAAGGCCTCACACAGGGCAGCTAAGGAGACAGACATGGGGTCAAGAATGCGTGAGGGGCAGACCTGCTCAGTCTGATTCTCGAGCCCTAGTTCCCCACCCCCTCTGCTGGGCCCACCTGCCTGGAGGCCCGCCAGTGGTCGGCTCCAGGAACCTGGACCAGAGGTGCCTCCTGGAGTCCAGGGCTCCCCTGTCCCCGTAATGCCACCTGCACACGGGAAGCATCTCCAGTCACGTGGCACCTAGCATTTGCCTGAGCAGCGGCTTCAGGAAGAAGCAGCACACGGGTGCCCTTCCAGTCTGCGTGAGCTGGTAACTGTCAGATCAGTTTTTCCAGCCCTTTCTCGAAACCCAGCGCACATTGTTGAAATGCCAAAGCAACGCAGGCCCTGGGGACTGAGACAGAACGAGAGGAGAGCTCTGGGCTGGCTACGGGTCTGCAGGCACTTGGAGGCCGTGTACCTGGGGGCCCCTGGAGAGGTGCGGGGGCGGGGGCGCTTCAAGCACAAGTGGACGGGCTGTCGCCCCTCCCCTCCAAGACCTGAGCATCTGAAAGGCTCCTAAGCACCTTCCCAGGAGGAACCTTCCTGACCCTGAAGTGCAAGGTCTCTGCTGACGGCCGCCGCCACCTTCAGGACGCGAGGAGACCCCGAGTCGGCCGGGAGCACTCACCTGCCACCCCAGGTCCTGGAAGCTGACGTAGAGCTCCCGCTTCCTGCAGGCTGTCTTCAGCTCGCTGCTGCTGCTGTAGTCTGCTGAGGGTCAGAAGGCGCGCCGGTAACTCCTCACTCCTTCCTGCACAGCCTCACCCGGGCCCTTGGCCACGGGCGAGCCCCCGCGGGCCGCGGCCTGGGGCACCCGGAGCTCCGCAGGCTGCCGGCCGCTTGGGCGCCTGACACGCTGTCTCCCCTCTACCCTGGGGTCCGGCACACCGGCTCCCATCTTAACACGCCTGCGCTGACCTGAGTGGACCCCTTTTAGCAACAGGGGCGTGTCGTGATCCCCTATTAGAGCAAGAGTGCCCAGAGCCCTAACTCAGGACACGGTTCACGTTCAAAACAAACACACCGGCAGGTTCGATTCTAACAGGGACCGTCCTGAAGCTGCTTGGAGCCTGTGAGGATGGCTTGGGGGTCAGGAAGGGCCTCCTGAAGGGGGCACCCCAGGGCCAGGCCTGGCCAGAAGGCCAGGAGTGGGGGGACACTGCTGTCCAGCCCTGTGACCGGGTCGGTGTCCCGCAGCCCGCACTAAGCCGCCCCAGGAGAGCAGCGCCTGGCGTGTCAGCAGAAGCGCGCAGCCTCTCTTGAGTCAGGCCCCGCTAGTCTGGTTTCTCACCCGACCCCGCTCATCGAGGGCTGACGGAGCCGCTCCTGTGTGACATGCCCTCCCCAAGAAACAAGGGGCCCCGTCAGACCAGGCTTCTGCCCTCCAGCGACTCAGGGAGCGGCAGGGGTGATGCATGACGTGCCCAGCTCACTCCAGCACAAAACAATCTGGACACCGTGCATGGAGGGGGAGGGGTGGGGGGGCTGCTGGAGGTCAGAGAAGGGACAGTTATGAGGCGGAAGAGGAGAGAGCAGTCGTGGAATGAGCGTGAGGACTCGTGAAGAGTGACCCAAACCGTGGAACCTTCTGTGTGATCACTCCCGCTCCTCGTGGGTCCCCAGACAGCCCAGGATGGGGTCTGCTCCCCATAAAGAGCTCAGGCCAGCCTGACCTCCAGGGAAGGGGGTTGGAGATGGAGATCAAGTCCTGAGCCCCATGTGATGGCTCTGGACACGGCGCTCGGGGGAGCCCGCAGGTGGGCAGGCACGTCCGCGTGTAGAGCGCGAACTGCTGGATCCCTGAGGGGGGTTGGGGAGCCCCGCGTCCCACGCTGCTCTTCTCAGAGTGGGAGCGAGGGGCTGTTTCTCCCCTGCATCCCGTATAATCCGACTGGAGTCCTGAGTGCAGCGCTCCCCTGAGGCCCAGGAGTTGCTCCAGAGTATCATCAGACTGGGGAGGGGGCGCTGCGGGAAGCCCTGAATCCCCCCAGCAGACAGACCAGCAGGGGGCATCAGAAGGAGGCAGAGCCCCTGACCTCATGGCACCTGTGCCCACCCCAGGCAGGGAGGTCAGGATGGAACCGGACCAGAGGACCCCTGGCTGGTGTCAGGAGGCAGGCAGGGAAGTTTCTCGTCCTGCCGGCTGGAACTGGGATGACGTGGGCGAGGGCTCCCTGCGACACTCAGCTCTGGCTGACCCACGATCCCACCCCCGCCGTTCTGGCTCTTTCTTCCCTGGGGTCAAAGGCTGGCAGATGCTCAGGAGAGCGGGGGCCTGGACGAGAGGGGCAGGGCCCTCCTCACACCCCAGGCGGGGCTGGACAGCCCCCAGGCCGGCCCAAGCCCTGGGGTCCGGCAGCAGGCTTGCTGCCTTTCCAGCCCCACGAGGGAGAGAGAGGCACAGGGGAGGGAAGAGACAGAGGCGGGGCGGCCTAGGAAACCAGGCCCGGGGGAGGAGCCAGGGCTTCCGCCGCCCCGCCCGGGCTGTGGGGGCTGGTCCTGCCCCTCCCCCGCCCCAGGCCCCGCCAGCTGCAGGCCCCGCGCTCTGCCAGGAAAACACTAGAACAGCAGGCGCACGGAGCATGCTGTCCACACAGCCCAGTTTCTCCGAGCTCGGGCTAGTCCTCCCAGAGGAGCCTTGTTTTTCAGAGGCAACAATTCCCTGCTCGCATCTCCCTTCCAGCCTAGAATGGCAAGGTCAGGGCCAAAGAGCAGCTGTTCCCCAGCACCTCTGTCTGCGCCAGCCTGACCGCTCTTGTCCCACCTCAGCAGGATCTGCCAGCTTCTCCCAGAGGCGCCTCTGGCTCCCATGTACCCCGTGATCCACGCGGCTTCCGAGGCCTGCCAGGGGAGCCCAGCTCCTGTGCCATGACGCCGCAGGATTTCTGGTGTCGATAATCTTATAAAATGTTTGGGGAGGAGGGGTGGGCGGGGAGAGGGCAGCTTGATCTTCAGCGTCTCGATTTTGTTTACAGCGGGACGGTTAGCGTGAGGGACAACGGTGAAGGCCCATCCTGCAGTCTGTGGCGCAGAATTTCAAGGTCTCACACGGCTCCATTTAATCGGGGCTCATCTCTTCTCAGCCTTTGTCTTGAGGAATAAAGAATAGGGAGCGAAGGATCTTGACAGAGACATCCCTTAAAGGCTGAGCCCAAGACTCCCTGCTCCACGTCCCTCTGTCCCCAGTGCCTTGCTAGAAGGACCTGCACCCCAGTGCTCTCCTGGGAGATGGCAGTACTCAATGGATTATCTGAGAGTCTGGCAGCAGCTGTTTATGCCTCTTATTATTCAGCCTACTGGCCAATAGCACATTCATAAGGGGTGAACCCTAGGGATGGAGGAGAAGGTCAAGTTCTAGTCAGCTTCACTCCTTGGCAACTCTTACCCTAAAGAGGCTTAATGGCAAAAGAGAGTCAAGTGTTATGAATATGGAGTTTGGAACAATTCAACTTTCCAATCACTCATGCCACACTTGTCCTCCACAGCTGGGAAGAATTAAGTTCTGATTTCTTTTAAAAAAGCCTGGACAAGCCTCTACCTCTTGACCGAGACATCTGGGAGCCAAGCTGCTGGCCCTAAAATTTGAATTTAAGGTCAAAATGACAAGATCCCCAGTGCCTTTTAAAAGGTTAGTCGCTTAGCTGTGTCCATCTCTTTGCACCCACCATGGACTGTAGCCTGCCAGGCTCCTCTGGCCATGGAATTTTCCAGGCAAGAATGCTAGAGTGGGTTGCCATGCGCTTCTCCAGGGGAATCTTCCCGACCCAGGGATCAAACCCACGTCTTCTGCACTGGCAGGCAGGTTCTTTACTGTCTGAGCCACCAGTAGCTCAATGCCTTTGAAGAACTATAAACAGCTACGTCACAGCCCTGGCCCATGTCCATTCTGCCCAAGCATCGCATGTCCGTAGTGGGTGAGCCCACGCACCTCTGGCATGTCCACCCATGGACGCAAACGAGGAACCAGAGGGGACAAGCTGCCAAGAACTGAAAGGCCAAGAAAACACTGATCTGTGAGGAGGAGCACCCCTAGTCTGTGGGCTGAAATTCCCTGAAATCTACTGCAGAAGACGTGATAGTTATAATAAAGCGCCCGCATCGCTGCTTTGCAAGCGATGAGTTCTACTTACTTTGCTTAAGCTGGAAGCATACCGAACGGTCCCAGCTGGAAAGTTCAGAGTTAGAGGGTGTGAACTAGCAACCAGAAGGTCAGCGGAATATTTACATGTACCAGAGCCCCCTTTTCTCCCAGGACCCCTAAAGATGCATGTTTCGGTGGGCTGGAAAAAGAAAGAGGATTTAAGAGAGGCCCACAGGTAGCATCTGAATCAATGAAGAGGTCATTCTGAAGAGAGAGGGGGTCTTGGGAAGTTACTGGTCCATGGCAGTCAGCAGGGCTGAGTGATGGCACCATGAACATGAAGGATGAAGGGGACCCAAAGTTAGCTGATCCAATTTGACATAATTGTTCCAAGTGGCAGGAAATGTCTTAAAACCATCTGCCAAAACATAGAGGAAGTCTCACTCGTGGTGTTGGCAGCCAGCTGGTAGACATGCAGAAAACCTCAGACTCACCAGCTGAACTGAAATCGCAGTAACTACTCCTGCCCCAAAGATGTGTAGGAAAGATCTTGAAAAACGAGCTAGAACAGAATCTAGAATCGCCACACACAACTCCCTCAAACTTATTCACAACTCTTGTAATGGGTCAGTCAGGTGTCAGTCCCCCTGGAGACAAAATCACGGAACCGAGAGAAAGATACTGTGAAAGAAGGTGGGTGGCAGCAGGTAGAATGGGACCATCTAATGAGAGCTCTGGGAACCGTGGACAGGGCGGGCACCACGGGATCAGTGGCTGAGTCACTAGAATCCCCAGCGGGCTTGCACCAGGACTAAAGTGTGTCAGAACGATGAACGATATGGTCCAGATGATACGCAAGCCCACTGGAGAAGTGCAAACAGAGGGTGAGGGAAACCCATCCAGGGAGACCTGGGTCCAAACCCACTGTTTTGGTGCATTGTTTGGAAAGTCCACTAGAAGGCCGAGGAGAGATGTGAGGGCAGATGTGGGGGAGCACGGGGAGGGGCAGACGGGCTCTCGGCCCTTCCCTTGTTGAGGACTGGTCCTGCCGTCTCCAGCACTGGCAGCTCAGTTTCAAACACAGACGCATATTTCCCTGCCACGTGTCAGCTGGAGGCTGATGCTCACGCCTCTGCCCAGTGGCAGGACGGTGTCTGTTGGGCTACTGCTGCTGGTTGTTTGAGCAGAGAAACGTTAATTCCCTAGGAGCACACCGTGGAAGATGGGGGCAGCAGGCGCCAACACGCTCTTCTTCCAACCTCCGGAAAGACTCACAAGGAGAAGTCCTGCCTGGACTCACACAGTCACACGCGACCACAGCTGCCGGCCTCAGCAGCATCGACAAAGTGCGTGAAGACCCAGAAGCGTCTGGCCCCACAACAGCCCAGAAAGAAACATGAGCCAGCTGGTCTGTGCCCCTGGGCAGCAGACCATTATCTTTCTGGAAATCCTTTCTCCAAGAGCGCGTGCCTCTGCACATCCGTCCCCATTGACGCCAAGAATAAGTAAGGAGGAAAGAACCAGAGAGAGCGAGCAGGGGACTTCCTCGGCGGTCCAGTGGCTAAGAACCCTCTTTGCAATGCAGGGGTCGCAGGTTTGATCCCTGGACGGACAAGTAAGCCCGTGAACCACAACGAAGATCCTGCACACTGCAACTAAGACCTGACTCGGCCAAAAAGTAAAGAAATATATGTTTGTTTGTTTGTTTGTTTTTAAGTAAAGCAATACTTCAGTGGGTCTAACCCGGATCATTGATTGGACCATTTTGAGAGGGTCTTTGAAGATAGTGTGGGCGAGGGAGGACCCTCCAGAGTAAGGGGTCTAAACCCCCTTTTGTGAGGGCAGAGGCGTTTGTTAGGAACTCTGCCTTCTTACCCCTGAAAAGAACAAAGGCCTTTCCAGAGTACAGGGTTGGGAGGTGGTGGGTGGGAAGACCCAGAAAAAGCAGATATACTTGCCTCTTCTTACAAATCAGTCCACCTTTAATACTCATATTTAATTTAAACTCATCAAACTGGAAACAAAGTGCTGAAAGGGACTTGGAAGAGAATAAATCAGTGATGCCACAGAAACCCAAATCAGAGATGACATGTTTTCTCAATTAGAAATTTTATGTGTGTACTGGCGGGGTAGGGGAGGTGGAATAAATCAAGTGAAATTTTCATTAAAAAAAAAAAAGCAATCAGCATCCCAAGAGCTGCCTTCCTGTCTGAGGGCCCAGCACCAAACTGACCGCAGCTCAGTCATGAACGGCCGCCACTGGGGGCTGCACCGCCATGCCCCGAGGAGAAGCCCGGGTGACTGCGGTTCAGCAGGCCTCCTCTGAACGCATACAGGAAAGTCATCACGGCTCCTTTTTCTTTAAACCCTAGCCCTGACTGCTCCTAGTGGTAAACACAGGAACACCCATGCTGGGCGACGCTTCCAAGAAACACCAAGAGGACAAGCGGCAAAATGTCCATCCCGCTGGGTGGTGCGCCTTCTGGTTCCACATCCAAGTTACTGGTAACAGAAACGGCTGAGTCAGAACCCAGAGTGAAGACAGTGCTTCCCACAGGAAAACCGGGTGCTCTGGAAAGCGCCACGCACTCTTTCCAGCCGCAGAAGATGACATTGTCTTAAAGTCACCTGGAAGAGTTCATGCATCTTCCTGACGTTTTTTGCATCCCTTCCAAGGAGTCGACATGCCTGCTAAGAACTTCCCATGGCCGGAGGCACCTCGTCTTTGAGCCAGAGCGGTGCTTCTCATTCAACCCCAGCAAAGCCACTGAGGATCAACCATGCCCACTTAACCGCTGGGTAAACCAAAGCCGAGCTGGATTAGGTTCGTCCTGAGTCACAGAGTAGGGCTGCCCAGGTGGTGTCAGTGTTAAAGGACCCGCCTGCCAATGCAGGAAACAAGAGAGACGCAGGTTCAGTCCCCGGGCCAGGAAGATTCCCCTGGCGTGGGGCGCGGCAATGCACTCCAGGATTCTTGCCTGAAGGATCCATGGACAGAGGAGCCTGGCGGGCTATAGTCCATGGGGTTGAAGAGAGTCAGACGTGACTTAGCACACGCACACACGCCAAGTTACAGAGCACATATGAGGAAAGCAGGATCTCTGACTACAAATCCCAAAGTGGACCCTCAACTTCGTGCCCGATTTCTGGGCTAAAGGGAAAGGAAGCCTAGAGCCAGCAGGCATGCATTTTTACAGCAAGATGCACCTTGCTTTGAATTCAACACTGACCAGCTCTGTGCTGCACGTCAGCGCCTGCACGCCCTGCCTCCTGTTCTGAAGACTGGACTTCTGCGTCTCCTGCTGCGGCTCTGCTTGGGAAGGAGCCCGTCTGCAGGACTGCTGAACTGCACTCCGGCAGAGAGGGCTATTTCCTCTCTCTTGCCCGAACCTGCTCATTCAGGGCAGGCGCGGCAGGGGGTGTGGGGTGGTGGGGTCCGCAGCCCACTCCCCAGCTCCAGGGCTGAGCACCGACCCAGACCAGCTGTCTGCTGAAGCTACTGTAGAAGAGGAGCTCCCGTCCTGAAGCTGAGGTTGCCTTCCTCAGCACCACGTGTCAAGCTAGGCTTTCTGAGAACGCCACGAACAAAGGGACAGGAAAAGGCATCCCTACTGTCCGCTGAGCCCGTGAGTCTCACCACATCTCAAGGCAGAACCCCAAACTTCCCAGATGAATGAAAACCAATGAAACCCATCAGAGAGCGGTGCCGGAACGGACTTGCTATCACTCCCAGCCAAGCGCACTGACCAACACAAGCCCGCCCTCTACAAATGCATGAAGTCTGTTCGTCACCAGTTCCCGGGCATAATGCAGTTTGGAGAAAATGCAGTCATTTCCTGGATCTTTATGGGAATGAAGAAGAGCTGGGAGAAATCTAATCAGACAGAAGGACGCTTTTCTGGAACAACAGACACTGAGGCTGTCTCAACCTGCAGACGACCTTGGGGTCACAAGGGCTCCCCTCTAACGGCCTAGGCACCTGTCCGGATACCCCAGGGCACCTACAGCTCGTCTGCCAGCCTCGGCAGGTCCTGTGTCCTCACGGACACCCCGGGGCCCACAGGGAAGACAGCGTCCCCAACCCACCTGAGGTGCTGGAGGCCCGCGACACGTCCTGGGCCGGGGTGGAGCGGTTCCGGGCCTGCTGCCGGCGCCGCCCGGGGGCCGACCGGGCGCTGCGCACATGGACCTCGCTGGCCTTGAAGAAGGCCACCATGAAGGGCTGCTTGTCGTAGGGGCCGTCCCTGCCCACCAGGCCTGCCGCCCCAGGGCTGATGCTGAGCCCTGCAAGGCAAATACCAACGCACACCTCTGGGATGTGGCACCAAAGCCTGGCATCCACCTGCAGCCGCACGCCCGAGCCTCCCAGGTACCCTCAGAGGGGAGGAACCCGCGTGCGGGGAGGCACGGGGCACCTTGAGCCTTCCCCCCTCTTCCTGCCGAGGTCCCAGGAGGCAGGGCAAAGGGTGGCGGGACCCCCAGTTCCCCTGCTTCCGCCGCTATCTTCTGTTCACGCCCATCTTCCCGATCTTATGTCTCCCACCCAGGAAGGTGACTTCACGGGTCCAGCCTGAGGGGACTGGGACCTGCCAAGCTCTGACACTGCAGGAAGGGATGCTGGAAGGGCCTCCACAAACCTACTCAACGTCAGCACCTAGACCTCGCCCTGGCCTTCCTCTTCAACTCAGCACCCCGCTCCTACCCCTCTCTGAGGCTCCCAAACCATCCTAACTGTCCCCAAGGCCTTGTCAGGAGGCCCTGAGGCAGGTCTCTGGTTGTCCACTGAGGCTCTGGGAGGTTGGGAAATGGGGGGCCCACCTGGGGACCTCGGCCGCCCACACCTGCCACCAAGGAGGCAAAGGCCCGAGTCTCTGAACTCACCATCACGCGTGACCACGCTCAGCTGCAGCCCCATGTTGTGCTGCGGGGTCAGGACCCACAGGTTGCTGGTGGCTGTGATGTCAAACTCCAGCCAGCCCGCCTCCGAGGCCCACACTGCGCGCGTGCCCAGCAGAAACAGGTCTGAGTCTCTGGAAGAGAGAGGAGATGGCAGGTGAGGGCACAGGGCCCCGGCTCAGCCCGCAGTCCCACCTGGCATCAGAATGCAGGCAGGACAGCAGCCCACGCCTACCCATCACACAGGACACACGCCGGCGCCATCGATGGGGGTGCGCAGGCCCTGGGGTGCAGCACGGACACGTCCGCGGGAGCCTCGCAGCTGTTCGCGCCAGAGGTGTTTAGATTCAAGAAAAAATAAGTGAATGGGCCTGTGATTGTTCACCTTGTGGCTAATGAACTCTGAAAAGAAAATGGAGGGCGGGGGGTGGCGTGAGAAAAGGAAGAAAAAAATACTAAAATCAGGATTAGTCAAGATGAGCACTTACTAACTTTTGTTTTTGTTTTTTTTTAAATGAGAGCCCGACAATCCTTACACGTTTTTACTTTCTGTGGAAGGGGAAACCAGGATTCATATGCTATTTCAGAGCATCAGTACTTTTCTTTTAATCAACACCTTTGCACACAGATCTCCCACCCAGGAAGGTGACTTCACGGGTCCAGCCTGAGGGGACTGGGACCTGCCAAGCTCTGACACTGCAGGAAGGGATGCTGGAAGGGCCTCCACAAACCTACTCAACGTCAGCACCTAGACCTCGCCCTGGCCTTCCTCTCAACTCAGCACCCCGCTCCTACCCCTCTCTGAGGCTCCCAAACCATCCTAACTGTCCCCAAGGCCTTGTCAGGAGGCCCTGAGGCAGGTCTCTGGTTGTCCACTGAGGCTCTGGGAGGTTGGGAAATGGGGGGCCCACCTGGGGACCACGGCCGCCCACACCTGCCACCAAGGAGGCAAAGGCCCGAGTCTCTGAACTCACCATCACGCGTGACCACGCTCAGCTGCAGCCCCATGTTGTGCTGCGGGGTCAGGACCCACAGGTTGCTGGTGGCTGTGATGTCAAACTCCAGCCAGCCCGCCTCCGAGGCCCACACTGCGCGCGTGCCCAGCAGAAACAGGTCTGAGTCTCTGGAAGAGAGAGGAGATGGCAGGTGAGGGCACAGGGCCCCGGCTCAGCCCGCAGTCCCACCTGGCATCAGAATGCAGGCAGGACAGCAGCCCACGCCTACCCATCACACAGGACACACGCCGGCGCCATCGATGGGGGTGCGCAGGCCCTGGGGTGCAGCACGGACACGTCCGCGGGAGCCTCGCAGCTGTTCGCGCCAGAGGTGTTTAGATTCAAGAAAAAATAAGTGAATGGGCCTGTGACTGTTCACCTTGTGGCTAATGAACTCTGAAAAGAAAATGGAGGGCGGGGGGTGGCGTGAGAAAAGGAAGAAAAAAATACTAAAATCAGGATTAGTCAAGATGAGCACTTACTAACTTTTGTTTTTGTTTTTTTTTAAATGAGAGCCCGACAATCCTTACACGTTTTTACTTTCTGTGGAAGGGGAAACCAGGATTCATATGCTATTTCAGAGCATCAGTACTTTTCTTTTAATCAACACCTTTGCACACAGCCTGCGTTAAGAGCCAAGCCCTTGCTCACGCGGACCGCAGACTGGAGTCAGCGTCGGCCCCACTGTGAGCCACCTGGGCTCCTGTGAAGCAAACTCGCTGAGCCCATTCCTTCCACTGGACTCCACAGGGCTGATCTTATATTTACATACACAGGGTTTTTTTTGTTGTTTTTTTTTGTTTTTTACAGTTTCCAGCTAACATAACCCAAGGGATCATGGACAGACAGGGTGAGGGACCCATATGTTGTGACAAGGCGGCGAGAGGGACAGTCACCTCAGGGTGAGCTGACGCCCTGGGGTCAGGGGCAGAGAGTGGCAGGTTTCTGCCCTCCCTGGAAAGACGCAGAGCCCCTGGTGCTGGAAACATTCTGCGTGGAGAGCTTACAGGACAGAAACATGACTAAATTCAGTACTAAACTTAAAATGAGCATCAGAATGCGAACAGCATACATTTAAATCCGTTACAGGGTGCCTGCATCTGCTTGGCCTTAGGCCATCCTGCAAAGTAGGTCGAGCAGCATTACCCCCATTTCACAGCTGAGGAAACTGCGACTCAGACATGAGTTCACAGACACGTCATGGTCAAGGCCAGAAGCTAGTGGATCCCAAGTTTTCCACAAGGGCCTTCCTGCCTTTTGAGATCATGATGAAAGACAACGCGCAACAAAGGAATAAAATGTATCTCTAGTTCATCCAATGGTCTGGAAGCCAGAGAAACATCTGAGTGAAAAGTCTTAGGCTTCTCAGAGGGGAAACAATTTTTCCTGTTTACACGGCTCAGAGCTGGAAGGCAATGCTATTGTCATCTTTTCCAAGCTTGTAGCAGTAGGTGTGGCTACGCAGCGTTTACTCAGCTGTTGGACAGGGTCTGCGGGGGGCACGCCTGGCCTGCCATCTGTAAAGCACCCCCCTCAATGTGTGTGTCACAGCCCCTGCTGACAAATTACCCTCAACCCCGTCACTAAGGTGACTGTGGGTGGACAGATGAGGGGGTGTTTGTGGAAAACAGCAAGAAGGGACACAAGTCCAAAGCTTTGAAGTGAAGATGTGAAGACATCAGTTCTGTTCTGGAAGGTAGGAAAAGACTCTCATCCAGAAATAATACAGAACCAGGAACAGCGATGTGGGGACAGTCTGGTCCTGAAGGAAGCACCAGACACGTTCTAATCAGAGGAGCAGCTTCTAAACGAGATGTGGTGGGGATGTCAGCGTGAGGACTGCCCACGGGCACTATGGCTGAGGGGAACTGGTAGCGAGGGCGTCAATGGGGGCAACTGGCACCACGTTCTTAGGACTTGTAACAAGGATGCAAAGAAACACAGCCCAAGATATGAACGTGTCATGGCTGGTACAAAGAGCTCAGTTCAGTTCACTCAGTCGTGTCCGACTCTTTACAACCCCATGGACTGCAGCACGCCAGGCCTCCCTGTCCATCACCAACTCCCAGAGCTTACTCAGACTCATGTCCATTGGGTCAGTGATGCCATCCAACCATTGCATCCTCTGTCGTCCCCTTCTCCTCCCACCTTTAATCTTTCCCAGTATCAAGGTCTTTTCAAATGAGTCATTTCTTTGCATCAGGTAGCCAAAGAATTAGTTTCAGCTTCAGTCCTTCCAATGAACACCCAGGACCGATTTCCTTTAGGATGGACTGGTTGGATCTCCTTGCCACCAAGGGACTCTCAAGAGTCTTCTCCAACACCACAGTTCAAAAGCATCAATTCTTTGGTGCTCAGCTTTCTTTATGGTCCAACCCTCACCTCCATATACGACTACTGGGAAAACCATAGCTTTGACTACATGGACCTTTGTTGGGGAAGTAATGTCCCTGCTTTTTAATAAGCTATCCAGGTTGAGCTAGAATGAGATTTATATCTCAAAAGTAGGGCTCATGATGAATGGGGGAGTCTGTCAGCTGAGAAAGTGGGAGATGGGACAGAGGCCATCATCCAAAACTGGGGCAGAGATAGCAGAGGACAGGAAAAAGAGGGGAAGGGTGTGGTTTAAAGAGGACAGAGGAGGCACGCGAAACCATGACGGGGAAGAAATGGAGTCTGCAGGGTGGGTGGGCTTGGTTGACACGGGAGCCTGCACTGCAACCTGACGCTGCTCCAGGTCACCCAGGGGCCCCCCAGGCCACCCCCCCAGGACCTGGCAGTGCTTCAGGGCCACACCTCGCTGACTGTCTGGGGAGGACAAGGCTGGTCCTTGCCAATTAGGAGACCAGGGGGTCCACACACGGGGGCTGCAGCTGAGCTCCGGGGCTCAGGGAACTGAGGCCAAATCAAAGACAGCCGCGCAAACAAGGGTGCTCAGGCCCCTGAGAGCAGGGGCGATGGAGCACGGGGGCTCGGGGCCTCCCCAGCGGTCCAGGGGTTAAGACTTCAGCTTCCAGCGCAGGGAGCGTGAGTTCAAACCGTGGTCGGGGAGCTGGGATCCCACGGGCCTTGTGGCCAAAAAACCAATAAAACTGAAACAAGTTCAATAAAGACTTTACAAACTGGTCTACCTAAAAAATAATAACAACTGGGCTATCGGGCTGGCGGAGCAGCAAATACCTCCCAGGCTTCCAGCGCTCAGGTGCCGGCTGAGCGCTCCCACCGGCCCGCAGAGGACAGGGAGGCCGGTCCCGTCACGGCTCCCTTCGGAGCTGGCACAGCATTCAGCCTGCAGAGGTGGGGTGTGTGACGACCACACGGGTTTCAGGGGGGTGACCAGAGCTTGAAACTGGAGCCCCGGCTCTCAGCCACCACGCATACAAAAAGTGGAGTCAACAAAAGCATAGGACAGATGCCGTGTGATGTTGCTTATCTGTGGAATCTTAAAAAAAAAAAGATGACACAAATGAACTTAATTACAAAACTAGAAACAGACTCACAGAGAACGATCTTATGACTCCTGGAGGGGGAAGCAGGGAAGGGGTACCCTGGGAATTGGGGATAACAGATAACACACGACTGTACATAAAATAAACAAGGACCTGCTGTGTAGCACGGGAACTATCTTCACCTATCATGTAATTACCTATCATGGAAAAGAATCTGAAAATATATATATATATGAGCCACTTTGCCATACACCTGAAACTAACACAATATTATAAATCAACTCTACTTTAATAAAAAATTTTTGTAATGTATAGGGCAGAGGTAAGTAAACACCCAGCAACGGCTTGGAATAAATTCAGCGATCCAAACCCACTGCCCATCAGGGCCAGTGGAGGCTGGATACAGAAGTCAGGTTTCAGATGCTCGGGGCTGGCAGAGGAGAGCAGTCAGGGGTGACTCGGCATGTCAGGACAGGAGGAGCAGGGTCGAGATGCCTTACACCCATGGCTGGGATGCCAGCAGCCTCCCCGGCTTCTCCCTTCTTCCCCTCCGAGCACAACGCCCCGTCTAGATACAGCCATCACGGACACACGTCCAGGGAGGGAGTGGGCCTTTCACAAGAATGATCCTCTCAGGGGGAACCCCGCTGGGTCAAGGCTGCTCGTGACTCAGGTGTGTAAGAGACACTGTTTATAACAAGTCACCAAAACGGGCCTGGTCTGTCCACAGCTGTTTACCTTTCTTCAGTGACATATGACCTTCTCAGTTTACGGACTCTGTCAAAGGGTCACCTCAAACAAGACACACCCGGTTCTGTGACATGAACAGCAGAGGTTCCCTTGTAAACCACTCCAGGGGCATCAAGGTCGTCTTTATGCAAGAAGGAGAGTGCAATTTTCAAACAGAATGAAAGTCAAAAATCAATCATTTTAGAAAATCAGAGACTAAGGCAAGGGTTTTTACTTTTTTCTTATGTAATGTATATACAGAATCACATCTAAACTTTTACCAACTAAAAAGATAGAAAAGAAACAGAATATTTGAAAACAGCTCTACAAATCAGAGAAAGTGCTACACACAGATTTGAGTAACAAGAGTGAGCGAACGTTATTATATATGTAATATATAATGTATGATTATTACTGTATGAACATTACTGTATACATGATATAATAATGCATACATTATATATTACATATATAATAACGTTCACTCTTGTTACTCAAATCATATACATTATGTATTACAGGGTTGCCCTGGTAATTATTATTCCTAGATGACAAAGAATCTGTCTGCAATGCAGGAGACCTGTGTTCGATTCCTGGGGTCAGGAAGATCCTCTGGAGAAGGGAATGGCAACCCACTCCAGTATTCTTGCCTAGAGAATTCCATGAGCAGAGGAGCCTGGCGGGCTCACATGGGGTCACAAAGAATCAGACATGACTGAGCCACTGACACTCTCTTTCACATGTTGTATATGTTACATATATTAGTGAACGTCACACAGTTGTGTCTGGCTCTCTGCAGTCCTGTGGACTGTCGCCCGCCAGGCTCCTCTGTCCATGGAATCCTCCAGGCAAGAATACTCGAGTGGGCTGCCATTCCTTTCCAACGGATCTGCTCGAACCAGGGTCTCCTGCCGTGCAGGCGGATTGCTTACTGTCTGAGCCCATGTACGTGAAGTCTCACGGCTCAGTCCTGTCTGACCCTTTGCGACCCCGTGGACAGTAGCCCACCAGGCTCCACCGTCCACGGGATTCTCCAGGCAAGAATACTGGAGTGGGCTGTCATTTCTTTCTCCAGATATTATATATACTATATGGTATATACTGGGCTTTCCTGGTAACTCAGCTGGTAAAGAATCCGCCTGCAATGCAGGAGACCCCGGTTTGATTCCTGGGTCAAGAAGATCCCCTGGAGAAGGGAATGGCAACCTACTCCAGTATTCTGAGGCTTCCCTGGTGACTCAGACAGTAAAGAATCCACATGCAATGAGGGAGACCTGGGTTCAATCCCTGGGTCAGGAAGATTCCCTGGAGGAGGGCATGGCAACCCACTCCA